>PVKM010001176.1:32404-83664 GCA_004027735.1 Carollia perspicillata
TTCTGTATGTCTCTGCTGATAAATCCCATTAGCAAGTGAAGCCAACAGCTGTGGACTGCCTGGCTCCCCTACTTATTAGATGTGTAATCTTGGGCAAGTTTGTATTACACTTTCCTACCTGTCAATGAGAATAATAATAGCACCTCTTTCATAGAGTTGCTGTGAGCATGAAATGAGTTAGTCCATGAAAGAAACTTAGAAATACAGTAGACTCCCTTATCCATGGGGGATACATTCCAAGACTCTCAGTGGATGCCTGAAACTGGAAACAGTATTGAACCCTATGTATAACAAGTTTTTTCCTAAACATACATACCTATGATAAAGTTTAATTTATAAATTAGACACAGTAAGAGATGAACAGCAATAATAAAACAGAACAATTATATAACAATGTATTGTAATAAAAGCTATGTGTAGTCTCTCTGATAAACTGATCTGATAATCTGGATGGCTGCTAAGTGACTAAGGGGCAAGTGCAATATACAGCATGGGTACACTGGATGAATTGATGATTCATGTCTTGGATGGGACCAGGAGGAACAGTGCAAGATTTCATTAACTACCCAAGACACTGCACAATTTAAAACCTGTGAGTTGTCAGTTTCTAAAATTTCCCATTTAGTATTTTTGGACTGTGGTTAACCATGGGTAACTGAAATTGCAGAAAGCTAAATTACAGATAGAGCTGGCACACCTGAAGTACTCACTAAATGGTCTCTGAGTATATTGTAGTTGGAGCACCTTCAGCACCATGGTCAGCTCCAAATTCCTGCCCTCATAGAAAGTGCAAAATTTATAAAGAATGATTGTGGGAAATTACTTTCAGCCCAGAAATAGGCCAAAATTCAAGAAGGCCGTCATCCTTCAGAAAACCCAGAAAGGATGTATGATAATGTCTGTTTTCCCCTGACACTCGAAGTTGGAGGCTTATATGTGCAATATGCCTCCAGAGGAAGTATAGAAAAGCTCAGTTGAGTAACCCCAGCCCAGAGAGCCAAGACTACCCTGATCAATGGGAGTTCTTGATCTGGTTCACCCTAACTCTCTCATTTCTTGACTCCAAAACTGGATGTTTCATACCCACTTCAGGCTCCCTTTGCTCTGACAGCCTACTTGGAACGTTTTTTTCCATTTACTGGCTCCGTCTCCTTCACCTTCCTCCATGTATATATATATTAGTAGATGGAGGAAGGTTCTGTCTACTTTGCCTTCCTCCATCACAGCTTCAGAAAAGGGAAGCTCTTGATACCCGCTGTGCCCTGCAAACCTGCACCAGTTAGGCCAGACTATCAACCTTCCCCTCCCACTAGGGAATAGCATTTAGACAATATGCATGATAGGCTTAGGGAAACAGCCTGTCAGGTCCCACCCCTGGCTTTGTTCTTCTGCCCTGGGAGGCTCCAAAAATTCACCTTCTACTGAAAAAACTTGAATCTTTGGGAAGCCCACTTTCATCTCAGGTCACTTCACTGGTTCATGTTTCTCTATAGGTTTTTGCTCTTCAGACAGATGTCTAGGGAAATCTTTTCAGTTATCTGGAGCTAACCAATACTTTGCCAAAGAACACACTGCTTCTCAGACTACCCTTGGCTGAAAATTCAGAGCCCAACTGCTAACTTTTAGAGGTTAATTTCTGACCAATGAATGGCTAGCACAGCTGCATCACATGGGGAAAAATGCAAAAATATATTTGAAACAGACAACATATCTTTAGTAGAAAGACAGGCTATGCCTTGGTCTAATTCTTGTTGACATTTTCCCCTAACAAGACACTTTCCTTTTCTTTTCCCATTAAAACATCATCTTTCCCAACCTACATAGCAGGTGTAGAATAACAATTAAACCACCACCACCAACCTGAGGAGCTCTGGTATTATTTAAAAATACAAACGTGTAATGGCAAAAGTGTGATATTATTTTTTAAATTATCTCTTTAAATCAGAATGTTGAATTATACCTCAAAATATTTCCACCCATTTGTTTTTTTTTTTTTGAAATTTATTTATTTATTTTTAATTTTTTATTTTAGTTGTTGTTCGAGTACAGTTTTCTGTCTTTTACTCCCACCCATTTGTTATTGAAAACATGGTGGTATTTCTTTGTTTTGAATTGTGGCCACTAAAATAAGAAAACTTGAAAAAATACTATTTTTTATATCAACCATGTTGCTCTCCAAGATTTCCTGCTGTCACCCCTTTATTTTGGTGATTGCTATGTGTACTTGCTTCTTTGGTCATAAAGATTTGGCAAACTGAAACCTCTTGAGCTCATTGTTAAAATCACCTGTGGTCTCCTGATTAAAAAAAAAAAGAATTTTAGCTGATAGCTAAACTTGGAATAAGTAAGTTTAATGATTTACACTATAGTCTCCAAGCCATTATTTCATTTTAGAGGAACTGGCTAGTTTCTGCTTTTATAAAGTTTCAGTTCATTTAAGCTGAATTCCTTTCTTTCAATCTTAATTTTGAGCTGAAGCTCAGAGATGTGTTTTATTGCCTATGCCTGGGCTTTTCAGAGTTAGGTATATCATATTAGAGATCATACTCAGTCTTGAATGGATTCCTAGGAATTGCAGAAAAAGAAATAACTGGCAAATGGAATCCTGTATCTCTTTGTAAAGAGATTTTGTTGCGCTCATTAAATGGAAATTGCTAACTATTATGACCCTAATAGAGCTATTATAATTCTTACATTAAGAAGATTCCTGTTTTGAAGACTAAAACAATGAAAAGGGGTTGTTTGTTTTCTGGGGTTTAAAAACAATTATTCCACAAAAGAGAAAAGGTTATTATAGCTATGAAGAGACTGACAAAAGACTGAAAGCACTTTACTATTTTTATGAAAACTTGGATAGGTTTTTATATCAGAACATTTAAGGATCAAAAAGACCTTTCAGAGTTGCTAAGCATGGTTCAGCTTTCCATACCGTTCCAAACAGATTCACAGATACCCCAATTACTATTAAAGAAATCTCCTAAGCTCTCAAGTCTTTTAATAAAGGCAAGGCCCCTGGAAGAGGAGCCCTCCCATCCTAATTTCACGCCCCTATGAAGAGGAGTTAGCTCTCCACACTCCTGTATACATTTCATCATTCACTGCCCATCAGTTAGCTTTCTCCCTGTGGGAAAGTAGGCCTTTGTAGTCTACTAATTTATTTCAAAGTGACATCACTGAGGTATTTAAAATTTAGCCAAATGGATATGTGTGCATAAGTTAAGTAGAAATGGGGCTTTTGTGTCTATGTATATGTGTGCACACATACGTGTGAGTACATGCTCAAAATGAAGTCAAACAAGAGAGCACAAATTAAAGAGAATACAAATGTTTGGGGTAGAAAAGGATCTTCCGTGTGGATGGCAATTAAAGGTATTACAGAGTAATTCAGGAGTTAACTAGTTTGTTTAAAACAATGAATATCAGTAAATCATTCACATTACTCAAAAATTAATAATAAGCCAATAACAACCCTGACTGGTATGGCTCAGTGGGTTAGGCATCATCCCACAAAGTGAAAGGTTGTCAGTTCCATCCCTACTCAGGGCACATGTCTGGGTTGCAGGTTCAGTCCCCTGTCAGGGTGCATATGAGAGGCAACCAATCAATGTTTTTCTCTCACATCAATGTTTCTCTTCTCCTCTTCCCTTCTTTTTAAAAACAAACAAATGAATAAATTTAATAATAAGCCAATAACTTTGATATTTGGTGTTTCTTAATGAGCAACTCATTCACAAATGCAAATGATTGCAACTTCTGCAGAGTCTGACAGGAGTCCTTGTATGAATTATTGTTCATGAGAAGGTGCCTCCAAAGCATCTTACATGGTGGACACCATCGCAGTCTCCTCACTTCTACATCCTTGTCTTCTTTATAACCACTAACCTTCCTTACAGCCTTACTAACCTTCCTTGGGTCCTGATATCCAATACAGATGGAGAGAGTAGAAACATTCAAAGAACACTGCCCAGGGTGGGTGATCCTCTGGAACTTCTGAAAAACTGACTATTGCTTAGAGGGCAAATGGCTCCCTCTTGCTTTTCATAGTGGAAGACAGCTTGGACAAGATGGCCCTCCTGGCAGCCACAGGTCCTATGTCAGGCAGAGCAGGTGGTGGGGTAGGGAGCCACTGCTCTAATCCCCACAGGCCAGGGGCTTCCCAGGACCCTCTGCTGAGGTCGACCATCCTCAGACAGTCCATACCAAACCCTGTGGCACTCCTCCTCCCTCTGTTTCTCATAATGGAGAAAGTCATTGTGAATAAGTGTTGCTCAGGACCCAGACCTCAGCCCAGCTCTCTCTTGCTCTGAACCATTCTCATGGAGCCCAGGCCCTCACAGGCAGATTTGGACACCTTCCTCTAGCCATTGTTTACTCCCTTCTGCCAAGAATTGTTCAAGTACCTAGAACAGAAATGGGAACTAAAAATCTATTAACTTAACTGCTTAAGAAAAATAATTTTCTCTCTGATTTCCTGAAGAAAAAAGTAAGATTTTTCTAAGACAGTTGTTTCTAGCCCTGTAGTGTTAAGAAATCTATGAGGGAGCTTGAAAGAAAAAGTGCTATTTTCTTATCTCTACAGTGTTTTCTTTGTCTATAATAGTTGAGGGAGAAGGTTAAAGCAATAGCAAACTTGGAAAACTCCATGACATTGAGAGCAAAAACCTACCTGTGCCAATATTTTACCCTTTGACAAGCAGAAATCCAAGATATGAATCATTACCAGCAAAACTTGGCTTTCTAATCAATCATCAGAGACTTGAATTGATAAATGAAACCCATGCCCAGGAGTATAGTTAAAACAATTGCTATTTAGATATTTATTAACACTCAGATAACATGTACTATGTGTCAGGCACTGTTCTAAGTACTTAAAAAATATCAGCCCATTTAATGTAATTCTGTGGAGCAAATACTATTTTTATCATGATTACACTTATTTTACAGAAGAGGAAACTGAAGCACAGAGAGCTGGAGTAATTTGCCCAATGTCACACTGTTAGGATGAGACTTCAACAGAATCCAGACACAGAAGTCTGGCTCCAAAGTCTGTGTTCTTGACCACCAAATATGTTCTCCTATGTGAAAATGACATCTTTAAATATTTTATTTATTTATTTATTTATTTATTTTTCGAGAGAGGAGAAGGGAAGGAGAAAGAGAGGAAGAGAAACATCAATGTGTGGTTGCCTTTCACATGGCCCCCACTAGGAACCTGGCCTGCAACCCAGGCATGTGCCCTGACTGGGAATCGAACCGGCAACCCTTTGGTTCTCAGCCTGTGCTCAATCCACTGAGCTACACCAGCCAGGGTGTGTAAATGGCATCTTAAGTAATGTACTAACTATCCATTCTCCTAAATTTTCTAAGCTTTATTCCTTTAAAAATGGCACTTTAAAGAAAAAAAATACTTTAAAGAAAGTAATATTTGTTTAACACTTGAGAGTTTACAAAGCGCTTTTTAAAAAAACTGTTGTTCTATTATAGTTGCCCAAGTTTTTCCCATATTGCTCTCTGCTGCCTTGCTCATCCCCACAGTCAAACCCCACCCTGTTGTCCAGGTCCGTGGGTCCTTTATACATGTTCTTTGGCTTGGCCCTTCCCCTTCTTTCTCTGTTATCCCCCTCCCCACTACCCTTCTGAGTTTCACAGCTGGCCCTTTCATTATCACCAACCTTATGGGACAGATAAGGAGAGGCTCTTGAGATGATCAGGCTCAAGTTCCC
Source organism: Carollia perspicillata (assembly GCA_004027735.1). Taxonomy (NCBI): domain Eukaryota; kingdom Metazoa; phylum Chordata; class Mammalia; order Chiroptera; family Phyllostomidae; genus Carollia; species Carollia perspicillata. The sequence goes on from PVKM010001176.1 coordinate 38,128, forward strand.
CCCTCAGATAGATAGTGTTAAAATAGGGAAGTTTAAATGGATCATCTGTTGCCAAGTGCCCTACCTGGTTTCACTGAACCAGGCTGCTAGTATCAAACTAGGTTTCCTACAAGTGACATTCCAGATTTTATTAGTTTAGGTTCTTAAATTACAATTCAGAGTTCCTCCTTTCATTTTCTGAATGGTCAGTATAAGACCCCCTAATGATCATAAACTATCCCCACTCTTTACTAATCAAATTAGAAAAAAAATGAGTTTATGTTTATTTAGGTTGTTTCTGTGCTTCAGAGGGGAGCCTTCTCTCAGGAACTACTAAAGGGTGTGATCACCCAAACAAAGAAACATGCCCAGATATACAAAGCCACAGGAAATCTAATGCAAGAGAGAGGTGAGGGAAATGCAGTCAAGTCTTGAGGGGATGAGAAGTCTCAAGGAGAGATTTCTCCAAGAAGATAAAACTGATAAAATACTGGATGCTTCTGAACATATTATGAAGATATTTAGACAATTAGTGAAGAGGTAGTATTAACTTAGTAACAACTGAATAGTAAACTAAGCCAGCAAAAAAAAAAATAAAAAACAAACCAAAGCAAAACAAAACAAAAATGGGAGGCAGAGAGAGAGAGAGACGATAATTATAAACTTCAGGAAATACAATATGTTGGTGTAACAGGGCACAGCCGGCAGGGGGGCAAGTAGGAATTTGTAATGGGGTCCAGAACTCAAGGGTTCAGGAAATATTAGAGAAAAAATATATATATGATGTTCTCATCCCCACCAGTCTGAGCTAGGGGATGGGACACATGGAGCAGGGCCATTGAGAGCTGTTTTGCATAGCAACAGCTTTCCAGCTAACCTCTGGCATGGCCATTTAACATATCTATAGCCTTTAACTGGTTTCATAGATATGTTAAATAGCTGTGGCCATGCTTTGCGGGGTGCAGGGAGGGAGTAATTTCATCCCAGGATGTAACTGGGAAGCAACTCCCCCTGGTTAGAGCGCCTGCACCTGCATGAGAGCTTGGAGATAACTGGCTCCACGCCCTGGGGCCACATCTGCCCAGACTTACTAGGCAGCTCAGTGACGCTGGAAGAATACAGGAATGCTGGCAGGTATAACTGATTGTGAGAGGAGTTGAAAATGGGGCTGCAGAGGAAGATTGGTGTGGGGATTTAAACACAGATGCGGCAGCCATGACAGGAATCATGGGCAAAGGTCAGGACCACACGGCTCTAGGGTGCCCCCTTTCGCCACGTGGCTTAGGCAGCAGGAGAGACTTTGCCTGGAAGAAAAGGGGTGAAAGGACTCTTGCTGGTGGGCCATCGAAAGGTGCCACATGGCTTTGCATTAGCTGGAGATCATGGCGGCGACATAGCTGATGGTGTTGGGAGCCTGAATCACGAATTTCTACTTCTTTTCCTGAGATACTGTACCCAGGACTGGGCAAAGGGGACAAGAAAGAACTGTATGCATTTGTGGGTATTCTAAAGAACTTTAGTATTTAATGAAGACATTAAGTCATAACTCTAAGTCTGTATAATTTTTAAATAAATAATTCCTTTGCTTTTCACCAATCTCTAGCATTGAGAGACGTCTCTTCTCTGGCTGCAGGCAAAGTGAACCTAGTACGGGGGGGGACCCCCTGGAGAAAAAGGGGGGTCCTTTTGGTAATAATATATCATTCAGCCCTCCCTGGTCTGTTCTGTAACATTGGCAGAAAAGGAAAGGTAATCAGTTTATTACAACATAGTTCAACTCAAAATACCTTTTACACTGAATACTAATCTCATCAAAGTTACATATAATTGTACTGAGACAATTGAGGAATGGCTCACAGATCATGGGGATATAGGGTGATAGTGAGGACAGAAGTAAATCCTATAGCAGGGTGTCAATATCACACCTAAAATTGGGGAAACAATTCAAGAAGTATATTATTTAGAGGTATGCAGGTGAATTCCACAAGAATAAGCTAGAAGGGGTAAAAGGGAACTGTCTCTGGAGAGGGGAAATGGAATAAAATTTAGGGGGCTACTCCATTTAATAACTATTTGATTCTATGTGTGAGAATAAACTTCATACTAATTTTGTTCCGGCTCATAATAATTTTTTAAAATAATGTGTAATTTACTTTTGGCCAACTGGCAAACCATATTCTCTGAGGGGCCATCTTACTATAAAGTGGATGCATTTCAACAAAAGTACTTTTTAATGAATTACTGGGATCTTAAGAATGTAAGGTAATTTTCCCGAGGCCAATGTAAAACAGCAACAACAAAAAAAGAGTTGAATTCTGATTTATGTGAGGTCAGAATAATAAGAAAGCTAGGAACCAAAAGTCTTTGTCAGACATGCTATAAGATTCTACGCCTGAGAAAACTGCAAAGATGGAGAAAATAAACTGTGACTTTAGATTAGCAATGCCCTTGCCTCCAAACAGAAGCAAACAAATTCTCTTTGGAGGAAAACCTTCCCACTCTAGGCTCTTATAATTACCAAGAATTAATTCCAATCAATATGGTTTCATAGCATAAGTATAAATCAGCAAACAACAAAAGCAAATTAGATGCAAACATGAAATTTTCACATTCAGCATATATGACAAAGAATCAAATAGACCCTGGCTGGGTAGCTCAGTTGGTTAGAGTGTCCTTCCAATATGCCAAGGTTGTAGGTTTGATCCCTTGCCAGGGCACATACAAGAATCAACCAATAAATGCATAAATAAGTAGGTTGTGAGTTTAGTCCCTGGTCAGGACATGTACGGAAGGCAACCAATTGATGTTTCTCTTTCACATCAATATTTCTCTCCCTCTCTCTTTGCCACCCCCTTCCCCTTTCTCTAAAATCAATGAGCATGTCCTTGGCTGAGGATTAGAAAAAAATGTATAAATAAATGGAAGAACAAATCGATGTTTCTCTCCTCCTCCATCTCTATTATTTCCTCTCTCTAAAATCAATTCTTCTTACTTTTTTTAAAAAAAGGTTTATTTATTTATTTTTAGAGAGTGGGGAAGAAGAAAGAGAGGGAGAGAAACATCTATGTGTGGTTGCCTCTCCCATGTCCCCTAACTGGGAACCTGGTCTGCAACCCAGGCCTGTGCCCTGACTAGGAATTGAACCTGTGATTCTTTGGTTCGCAGGACAGAGCTCAATCCACTGAGTTACACCAGCCAGGGTTAAAATCAATTTTTTAAAAAGAATCAAATAGAACTTCCATATATGAAAAACATAATGGCTAAAATTAAAAATTCAAAGGATGGGTTAAACAGATTGGACGCAAATGAAAAGAAAATTAGGAAAGTGTTGATTAGATATGAAGAACTAATGCAGAATATAGCACAGTGAGAAAAGGAAACAGAATGAAAAGTTATTAAGAGACAGCATAGAATAAAAAGCTTCTAAATATGTCTATTTGTCATCTCTGAAGGAGAACATAGGAAGGATGGAATATAAGTGACATTTAAAGTACTAAGGGTGATATTTTATAGAACTGATAAAAGACAGGAATTGCAAATATAGAAAAAGTAACCTATACCATGTGTAGGACGAAAGGGAAAAGGGAGGAAAGAAGAAAGAAGTCAACTCCAGTCACCATTTTAGTAAACCTTCTGTACACCAAAGACCAAGATCTTAAAAACCAGCCAAACAAGAAGACAAGTAACCTAGTTTTCAGATGAAAATGAATTTCTCAATAGCAGTAATAGTAACCAGAAGACAATGAAATAATATCTTCAAATTTCTGAGAGAAAATAATTGTCAATCTAGATCTGTCTATCCAGCTTAACAATAAAGATATTTTCAAATAAACAACAACTGTGACAGCTTACCATCAACAAACCTTCACTATAGGTAAATTCTGAAGCATGCACATCAAGAGAGAGGAAGGTGAACTGAGAAAGAAGGTCTGAGATACAAGAAAAAATAATGGGCAGAGAAAGTGGTAAAATATGTAGATTAAAGTAAATAATTACTACATATATTAAATAATGGTAGTAATAATGTAAAATTCATAGATTTAAAGATATATTGGGCAAGAGCTGGCCAAGATGGAGGCATAGGTAGAAATGCTTCACTTCCTCGCACAACCAAAAGAAGGATAACAACCAATTTAAAAACAAAATACAACCAGAACTTTCAGAATATCAAATGGCTTGGAAGGCAGAGAACCAAAGAGTTAAAGAAAAAATATTCATCCAGATGGGAAGCGAGGACAAAGAGGATGCATGGCAAGGTAGAGAAATGGGTGAGATTTCCCACATTTGTGAATGGATAAGCCAGGAGGAACATCTGGGGAGGGAGAGAAACTGCAACTCAGGGTTCCAGAGAGAGGAAATAAAGCCTCAAAGCCTCTGGCTGAAAAAACCTGTGGGGGTTGTAGCACAGGAGAAACTCCCAGGCTCACAGGAAAGTCTGTTGGAGGGGCCCACAGGATCCTAGGACATACACAAACCCAACCCCTCCAGGAATCAGCATCAGAAGGGCCCAATTTGCTTGTAGGAAGCAAGGGAAGTGATGGAAAGATGGGCAAGAGCCAAGCAAATGAGTGGCATTGTTCCCTCTCTGACCAACCCCCACATAACAGCACCACAGAGTGCCTTGCCCTGGCAAATACCTAAGGCCCCACCCCTTACAACATAACAGGTGTGCCAAGACAAAGAAATATGGCCCAAGTGAAAGAAAAGATCAAAACTTGAGAAAAAGAACTAAGTGATGAGGAGATAGAAAACCTATCAGATGCCAACTGATAGTTTTGCAAAATTCAAAACACTGGTGATCAGCATGCTCACAGAAATGATTGAGTTCAGTCCCAAAATGAAGGAAGGTTGTACAAAGCAAAATAAAGGAAAATTCACAGTGAACTAAGAGTGAAGGGAAGGAAATCAGAGCTCAAATCAATGATTTGGAACAAAAGGAAGAAATAAACATCCAACTGGAACAGAATGAAGAAACAATGCAAAAAAAATGAGGAGAGGCTGAGTAACCTCTGGGATAACTTTACACATTCCAACATCTGAATCATAGGATAGGGGTGTCAGAAGGAGAAGAGGAAGAGCAAGAAATTGAAAACTTATTTGGACAAATAATGAAGGAATACTTCCCTACTCTGGCAAAGGAACTAGACATGCAAGCCCAGATACTGAGAGAGTCCCAAAGAAGTTTGATCCAAGAAGGAACACACCAAGACACATCATAATTAAGTTACTCAAAACTAAAGATAAGGAGAGAATCTTAAAAGCATCAGGAGAAAAGGAGACAGTTACATACATAGGAGTGTCCATAAAACTATCAGCTGACTTATCAAAAGAAACCTTACAGGCAAGAAGGGGCTGGAAAGAAGTATTCCAAGTCATGGAAGTCAAGGACCTACATCCAAGATTCCTCTATTCAGCAAAGCTATCATTTAGAATGGAAGGGCAGATAAAGTGCTTCCCAGGTAAGGTTAAGTTCAAGGAGTTCATCATCATCAAGTCCTTATTATATGAAATGCTAAAGGGACTTATTTAAGAAAAAAAGATAAAAAAGTATGAACAGTAAAATGACAACAAACTCACAACTATCAACAACTGAACCTAAAACAAAAACAAAAACGAACTATGCAAATAACTAGAACAGGAAGAGAATCACAGAAATGGAGATCACATGGAGGGTTATCAGAGGTGGGGGGAAAATGAGGTAAAATGGTACAGGGAATAAGAAGCATAGTTGATAGGCACAAAAGAGATGGAGGGAGGTTAAGAATAGTATAGGAATTGGAGAAGCCAAAAAACTTATATGTACAACACATGGACATGAACTAAGTAAGGGCAGGATTGCTGGAGGTTGGTGGGGTATGGGGTGAAGGGGGTTAAAGGGGAGAAAAACTTGGGACAACTGTAATAACATAATCAATAAAATATATGCTAAAAATCATTGCAGTTTAATAAAACAAAAGATATTGGGCAAAATAACAAACTGCAAGGAATATGTTTGGATTTCATATTTTCTAAAATTCTTACATTGTCCAGGATGAAGATACCAAGTAATTTTAGGCTTTATTAAGTATACTTGGTAAAATTTCAGGAGTAACTAACATCAGTTAGAAATACAGTCACAACTTCTAACTTTGAACAGTGAAAAGTGGACTGATGAAAATAAACCAAAAAAAGTCAGATATCTTTAAAAGGCAAAACAATATATATGAGAGAAAGAAACAGAATAGGTGAGAAAAACAGGGCAAAATATAATGGTATGTTTAAATCTAAATTGATCAGTAATACATTAAAAGTAAGTGGATTGCCCTGAGCAGCAGGGCTCAATAGGTTGGGTGTCATCTCACAAAGAGAAAGGTTGCTGATTCGGTTCTAGGGCACATGCCTGGGTTGCAGTCCAGGACCTGGCTGGGGACGGGCAAGAGGCAACTGATTGATGCTCCTGTTGCACATCAATGCTTCTCTCCCTTTCTTCTGAAATAAGTAGATAAAATATTTTTTTAAAAAGTGGATTAATGTTTCATTGGAAAACAGAGGTTGTCCACATGGATATAAAAGTTTAAAGCATAGGAGACATATTTAAAACATAGAGATATATAAAAGTTAAAAGCAAAAGGCTGAAAACAATATACTATGCAAATCAACCAAAAGAAAGCTGATGTATTCAAATCAGATCACAAACTTTAAAGCAAAAAGCTTTTTAGGGGATAAGGAGCATCAATGCATAATAATAAATTATTAAATATACTAGGAGGATATAATAATTTACATTTTTATATATATAATAATATAGGCTCAAACTATAAGCAGCAAAAATTGATAGAACTACAAACTGGCAAACTTTCCACTGGAGAGTAAATTAAAGCTAGCTTCAGTAACTGATATATTAAGCAAATGAAAATCAATAAAGATTTGAAAATTTTAACAACATGATTAACATAACTAACAACACAATTAACTTGGTATAATGAAAAAATATAGGACTCTGCATCTAGTAAACAAAATATACACATTCTTCTTAAACACACATGAAACACTTACAAAAATGGCTTATGTATTAGGCCATAAAGTAGAACTCAACAAATCTGTAAAAATCAGCATCATTCAGATCACATTCTGTAACCATCATCAATTAAGCAAGAAGTCAGTAACAAAAGAATACGTAAATTAAAATATCTTCTATACACTTGGAAATTTTAAAATTCTAAGTCCCTGCTGCTCAAACTGTGATCTTGGGACTGCTCTTGGTCCACAAACTCTGACAATGCCCACACCACTAAGAGGTAAGTAAGAAATGGGGAATATGAGTTTAGAAACTTTTATAGCACTTGACACTACTGTGACACCCAAGCAGCATTTAATTTTCTAGCAATTCTTTTCTTTTTGGACTTTGCCAAAGTGTGAGTCCACAATAGATTAGAAATATTTAAAAAATAAAGCCAAGTAACAACCAATAAAAATAAGCAAACTAGTTCATCACAGAGAATTTGGGAATTACTCTTGTGTATTTCATAGCTCAAGCAAGAGATAAAATGGAAATTAAAAAATACTTAAAACCAAATGATAATAAAAAGTATGCATTCTCATAGACCTATCTTCTTAGATTATAGTTATTTACTTCTTTTCCCCTCTCTCACCACCAGCCTTTGACATGTCCAGGTTTAGAGACCATGCAATCTTTGTTCCCCTCCTGCTGCCATGATGCCTGTTTGCATAGGTACTCAGTGCTTATTTAAATATTGAGTGTTTAGCCCTGACTGGTGTGGCTCAGTTGGTTTGGCATTGCCCCCTAAACCAGAGGGTTGTTTGTTTGATTCCTGGTTGGGGCACATGCCTGAGTTGTAGGTTCAGTACAGGAGACAACTGACCAGTGATTCTCTGTTATGTCAATGTTTTCTCTCTCTCTCTTTCTTCCCCTTTCTCTGAAAGTAAATAAGTTCTTTTTAAAAAAAGAAACATTATTAAGAGATGACTTCAAGAAAGAAAAAGGAATATGAATAAAAATAAATGAAATGTCAAAAAAAAGAATATGAAGTATGTGAGAAGTGTCAAGCTTATCTGAACACTGCAAATGAATTGAAGTCCCTAGTTCTAAATGGATTACAATTCCAGAATACTGAAAGATTTGCAGATATGAACACAGAACTCCTGTCATAATCTTTGAAAAACCATGGGGTACAAAATGGTAACAAAAGAGAAAGAGAAGTCAAGGCACTAACTATCCAAGAAAGAAGAAAAAGGTTAATTATGGATTATGCTGACAGATGAGGCTGAGGCTGATTACTGGCAAAAGATACATAGGTTGGTTCTGCTGTTTAATGACACCGTAACCTTGGACATATTTCAAAACTTTGCTGTAAAGATTCAATGAAATAAGATACATAAAGCATTTAATATAGCACTGCTTACATAGAAAACTCTCAGTAAATTGTATCTTATTACCATTTTTGTGTCTCCACATTTCAAAAAGAGGGCAGTAACAACTAGGTACTGACATGGGTTTTTCAAGATCAAGTCTCATCAACCCAAGTCTCATCACTTTTCTGGAAAGGTAGAGGTGTCAGGGGAGAAGGTATTCCTAGACAGGTAGATAAGGAAGGTATACTCATTTTGAAATGGCACTAGAAAAAATTTCTTATAATATCCTTGTGAAAAGATTGAATTTTAGGAGAGCTGTGTGATTGAATAACTATATTCACAGTATTGATTCATGAACTTGACCTCTCCATGCCTTAGTTGTCTTATCTGTAGAAGGAGTGTAATTGCACCTCACTGGATGGTTATGCAAACTAATATGCTTAGAACAGTGCCTGGCATTTAGTCAGCACTACATAAATGCTTGTCAGATAAACTGGAACAGAAGTTTCTAGTGGCATACTTGTGCAACACCTGGCTCCAATTTCTTTAACGTTTCCATCAGAAACTTGTTAAATTTTCATATGGTATGCTTGTCAAATGCCCAGATAATATAAATGCTGGATGATGAAATCAAAATCCAAAAATTTCTTAACATGGCAGGGCTATGAAATGAGATATATGAGATAAAATTAAATCCTGGATAAAGATTTTAAGAAAAAAAATTTTTTAGCAAGTACTAGCCTGGCTTGCTAGAACTTTATGTGGATAAGAAAGGGAAATTTAGTTCACTAAAAGCTCATGCTCTCACTGGTGTGGCTGAGTGGATTGAACACCATCCTTCAAAACAAAAGGCTGCTGGTTTGATTCCCTGTTAGGGCATATTTCCAGTGGCAGGCCAGATCTCCAGGTGGGGGCATGTGGGAGGCAGCTGATCTATGTTTCTCTCCTGCTCTTTCTCCCTCTCTTCCCCTCTCTCTAAAAATAAATAAATTAAAAATTAAAAAGTGCTCAGCATGCATTAAACAGTGTGTCTAGCAATTGATGCAAAGTTTGATTATATTAGGTTGTAGAACTGGAGTGTCCTGATGAAGACATAGATACCAAAATGGTGGGCACATTGTCCATCATAAACTCTTCTCTTCTCTCCCCTTCCCCTCTTTTAGGTTCCTCCTAAGTAGTGGCTCTGAGTACAAGAAAGAGCTAATGAACACAGATGAATAGGAAGGAAATATAAAGCAATAACAGACCATATTTCTAACTCATTAGAATGGCAGGAAACATACTCAGGTGAGTATGTGAAGAGAGCCTCAAGATTTGTAAAGAAATGTAATTAGAAGTTTATCAGGGCACCTAATGGCTCACTGTGTTACATGCTAAAATAAATTCCCCTCTAAACATGATTATTAAAGGATTTATCTGCTCTATTTCCTATAGGAAATCAAGATACTCACAGGCATTTAATCAAAATTTTTCCTCCTAATAATCCTTGTCCCTGACAAAAGAAGATTTTTGTCATCCCACACTATGGAAAAGAAATTGAGGCAAAGAAGTAAAGAGAATTGCCTTGGGTCACAGAAAACTGGAATTACAATTTAGCATCTACTCTTAGAGTGCACAATATGAGCTTTGGGAGCAAGCATACTAGAATCACATTATAGCCTTCAAGAAAAGGCTGATTTATCTTAATCTCTGGGAGGAAGATTAATTGTATTTTCCTTAAAACATGCCAAAGACCTTGAATAAACACTTGGATCCCACATGTTTATTCTAATATTTTTCCAGATATTTAGAAATCCTTTGTTTGATGATTAGGAAGACGCTAGAAATTAACTTAAAAAATTAAAGCAAGTATTTGTTTGCTAGAATCTCCAAGAAAAAAAAATAATTAAAAGAGTTGTATCATATGCCCACAGCATTCACCTAGGACAAGAAACTATAAAATAAGCATAAATTAATATGGTCCTTCTGTCCCCCAGCCCCATAATCCGTTTCCAGCCCAACCTCACTGTCTAGGGACTGCATAGATAAAGGTCAAATGAAAGCATTTTTTTAACTAAAAGGGTTCCATGCATACATTAGTTATTGTTATAATGATTTACATATTACACCTAATTACTGAAGAAATTTGTGTTCACTATAGAAACCGGGAAAATAAAGTTAAGCAAACCACAATAAATCAAAAGCACTCATATGCTAAGAATCTTGTGTACTTGTTTAAAATTGGATATTTTCTAAGACTCATTTTATTGGTTAGGCCATCAGAAAATGAGCCAAAGGCTGTATCCTTAGGGTCTGTGCTCAGTTTCCCTTTAATTAACTGGGAAAAAATGATAATTTATCCATAGAAAATTATCTTTTATTTTCTTGGCACTTGTCTTAGTAGAGTTAAGGCCACTACTTAATATACTTGGTGGTAAAAAGAAGAAATACATTCCTAATTGTTTCTAACTGGCCTGAAAGATGTATACTACCTTTCTAGGATTAAGTCATTTATCCAAATTAGTAAATATCATGGGCAAAATGGATTGTGGCTATTTATTTATACATATAGTCGCATGTGCTGGAGGTCATGATTTTATTTTATTTTTTTTCTATTTCTTTTTTTTTTTCTCCTCACACTGTACAACACCCTTCAGTGCTCACAGCCCACAGATAAGGAGGCTGGGCAATGGTTCAAGACTGCAATTTACTCTGGCATGGGTACACTATGAGAGGGAGGTCACGATTTTAAATACATTTTGTTGGATTCTTCCTTTCTCTTGGAGAAAAGACATACACATTGAGAAACCATACAAGGGCCGAGTCAAGAATAGATTAGCAATCACCTGGCTGGTGTGGTTCAGTGGACTAAGTGACAGCCTGTGAACCAAAGGGTCACTGGTTTGATTCCCCATCAGGGCACACACCTGGGTTTTGAGCCAGGTTCCCAGTGGGAGGTGCAAGAGAGGCAACTGATTGATGTCTCTCACACATGGATGTTTCTCTCCCTCTCTTTTTTCCTCCCTTCCCCTGTCCAAAAAAATAAATAAACAGAGAACTTCCAGCCAAGATAGAGATGTAGGTAGATACGCTTTGCTTCCTTGCAAAACCAAAAGAAGGACGACAATAAATTTAAAAACAAAAAATAACCAGAACAGACAGAAAATCAAACTATACAGAAGTCTGACAACAAAGGACTTAAAGAACATTCATCCAGACTGGTAGGAGGGACGGAGATGGGTGGCCAGGATGAAAAGGATTAGAGGCAAGGTGAAGGCTGGAGGAGTGCGGCAGGCAAGGTGGAGCGGGCATTCCCACATTTGAATGTGGATAAACCAGGAGGGACAACTGTGGAGCAAGACAGACCACACAATCCAGGGTTCCAATGGGGAGAAATAAAGCCTCAAAAACTCTGACTGAAAAAATCTGTGGGGGTTGAGGCAGCAGGAGAAACACCCAGCCTCACAGGAGAGTTCCTTGGAGAGACCCACAGGGTCCAAGAACATACACAAACCCACCCACCCACCCAGGAATCAGCACCAGAGGGGCCAAATTTGCTTGTAGGTAGTGGAGGAAGTGACTGAAAGCTGGAGGAGAGCTGAGCAAGCAGCATTGTTCTCTCTCGGACCCCACCCCACATATAGCATCAAAATGTAGCAATGTCAGTTGCCTCATCCTGGTAAAAACACCTAAGGCTCCACCCCTTATTATATCACAGGCATGCCAAGACAAAAAATATGGCCCAAATGAAAGAACAGATCAAAACTCCAGAAAAAATACAACTAAATGATGAAGAGACCTAACCAACCTACCAGATGAAGAGTTCAAAATACTGGTGGTAATCAGGATGCTCACAGAAATGGCTGAGTATGGTCGCAAAATAAAGGAAAAAGTGAAGGCAATGGTAAGTGAAATGAAGAAAAATGTACAGGGAACCAACAGTGAAGGGAAGGAAAATGGAACTCAAATCAATGGTTTGGAACAGAAGGAACAAATAAACATTCAACAAGAATTCAAAAAAATGAGGAGACTATCAGTAACCAGAGGGGACAGAGGAGGGAAATAATGGGGGAAAGAAGGGAAAAGGTTGTCAAAGAATGTGTATAAAGGCCCCATGGACAAAGCCAAAGGGGGATAGGATTGAAGGCAGGAGGTGGGGGTTGGTGGAGTCAAGGAGAGTGACGGTGTGAAAATGGAGACAACTGCATTTGAACACTAATTTTAAAAAATGATTAAAAATGCAAAAAGAAAAAAGAAAAAAATGAAGAGAGGCTTTGGAACATCTGGGACAACTTTAAACGTTCCAACACCTGAATCATTAGCGGTGCCAGAAAGAGAAAAAGAAGAGCAAGAAACTGAAAACTTTTTTGAACAAATAATGAAGGAAAACTTCCCCAGTCTGGGGAAGAAAATAGACTTTCAGGAAATCCAGGAAGCTCAAAGAGTACCAAAGAAATTGGACCCAAGGAAGCACACACCAAGGCACATCATAATTACATTACCCAAGATGAAAGATAAGGAGAGAATCTTAAAAGCAGCAAGAGAAAAGGAGACAGTTACATACATAGGAGTTCCCATAAGACCGTCAGCTGACTTCTCAAAAGAAACCTTACAGGCAAGAAAGAGCTAGAAAGAAATATTCAAAGTCATGAAAGGCAAGGATCTACATCCAACATTACTCTATCCAGCAAAGCTTTCATTTAGAATACAAGGGCAGATAAAGTGCCTCCCAGATAAGGTCAAGTTCAAGGAGTTCATCATCACCAAGCCCTTATTATAAAAAATGTTAAAGAGACTCATCTATGAAAAAGAAGAAGGTGAAAACTATGAACAGTAAAATGACAACAAACTCAGAACTATCAACAACTGAACCTAAAACAAAAACAAAAACAAACTAAGCAAATAACTAGAACAGGAAGAGAATCACAGAAATGAACATCACATGGAGAGTTATCAGTGGGGAGGCAGAGAAGGAAGAATGGGGGAAAAGGTACAGGGAATAAGAAGCATAAATGGTTTTTACAAAATAGACAGGAACAGGTAAAGAATAGTATGGGAAATGTAGATACCAAAGAACTTAAATGTATGAGCTATGGACATGAACTAAGGTGGGGGAATGATTGTGGGAGGGGGCTTACAGGGCAGAGGAAAATAAAGGGGAGAAAAAAATGGGACAAGTGTAATAGCATAATTAATAAAATATATTTAAAAAAATAAATAAATATTTTTAAAAGGATAGATTCATAATCAGCAAAAGGGAATAACAGTAGAATCTTTCCAAACATTGAGCAAATGCTACCAGGAGAGCATCAAATTTCAATACATTTCTTTTTCCCATCCTAAGAAAAAAATATCTCATTACCTTTTTGTTCATAGCCACACCATCCTCACAGTCAAGCACTGCACAGTCTACATGCAGGGATGGAATCTTCTTTATTTTCTTTTCATCATTTCCAGGTACATAGAGCACTGCCCTCCGAGGAATGTACTTGTGATTGGATGAGGAACTATATCCAAGCCTGGGCACATCAGCTGCCATAGATGCTTTCCTGCAGGAGACATAATTGGGATTAGTTCAGAATAGAATTCATTTACAAATTTTTGAAAAACCTGATTTTGATGCAAAATTAAAATAGAAAACATGAATACCCTTTTAAATTATGACAGAATGTAATCACACATAACAGCCAAGAAAACAATAACAGAAATAACCAAGAAACAAAATGTCATTTGGACTGAGGTTTAAAAATATATAACACTGTTTAGTGACACAGTTTTCTGAGAAAAGAAGTAGGGTGTACCTATTTCTTCTAGGAAAAAAACTTTCAGTGTTAGCATACTGTTCAGATATCATCCATGGAGAAAAAGGAGACATTAATATCCAAAAGTTCCTAAATAACAACACTATCCACAATTATATGAAAGTAAGAAGATAGAAAACAAACTATGTAAGCATGAGTCTTTTCCAGTAGACTATTAAATGATTCAAGTTCAGTTTTGTCTTTTTTAAAAGATTTTATTTATTTATTTATTTATTTTTAGAGTGAGAAAGAGAAACATCAATGTGTGGTTGCCTCCTGCACACCCCATACTGGGAGCCTGGCCTGCAACCCAGGTTTGTGCCCTGATTGGGAATCTAACCAGTGACGCTTTGTTTCACAGGGCAGCACTCAATCCACTTAGCCACACAAACAAGGGCTCAAGTTTAGTTTTAATAACAGACAAAGAGAGTTGGTCACAGTTGGTCACGTCTCGAGTGGAGAGGACAGTTAACAAGAAAAGACCACTACTAGCTATGTAATTGTGGGCAACTTAATTACTGGAAACTTCAGATTCTGCATTATAAAAATAATACTCACTTTGCAGGATGTTGAGAGGACTAAGAAAAAGGAAATAATGCACATGAAGCATTTAGCCAGAGCCTTGAAGATTCTAGCTCCTTGATGTGGTAGTGGGAATAGCAAGAGGAGTTAGCAGCTACTGTTATTGTTAATGGAGAAACTTGAGCTGTCAGTAACCCCAGCCTGCTTCTAAATTCTGTGCTCTCCTCCTTTTCCTACTGTAGTCAGTCTGGCCTCCTGAGGAAATAAGAGAAGTTGGCTAGAAGCTCCACTGGCTCACAGTAGCCCTCACCCCTCACCTAGTCCATAGCTTGATCCTGGAGAAATCAAGTTTTAGCCCATAATATATGGTAAATGAAGGTGAAATCAGCTTTTATCTGGGGACCTGGCCCACAACCAGGTGTGTGCCCTGTCTGGGAACTGAACTGGCAGGCCCGTGCTCAATCCACTGAGCTACACCAGGCAGGGCTAACTTTAGCGTTGATAGCAGAACCAATCCTTTGCTGGTTCTGGTTTACTTATCTAAAAAGCAGGATCAGTTACATAATTTGCAGCACCCACTATAAAATCAAAATAAGGAACCCCTTGTTCAACGTTTATTTGAAATTTCAAGATGGAGGTAGAAGAACATCAAACTAAGCACCAGACTCTTCTAAGCCCAGTCACATATCCATGACTGTCTTGCCCATAATAGACAATGGTAAATGTCATGAAGCAGCTGAGGAAAGGTTAAAGCCTTAGTAAATTGGTAATGCCCTGTTTACCTTGGCTAACTAACATCATCCTTTTCAAAAATATGTCAGCTATACTCTTCACAAAAGCTCTTTTTGGTGGTTATCCTAAGCTAATGCCATCGATTATTTCAAATGGTTATAATATTTTGCCATAATTTATGATCTTCTGACAACGTATCTCAAGAAAAATCACTATCTCCTGTGGGGGCTTCCTCATTCTTCCTTGCAGCTAATCTTCATACTGAATTTTGAGTCTGAGTCTTAATTTTTCACAAATAAGCACTGTGCTATGTGAGATATGGTAAGATATAGACAGATTTTAAGAGTGCACATGTCAGTGTCTAAAGGACACATGGACAAAGCAAAAGGGGGATAGGATCGAGGGTGGGAAGTGGGGATGGGTGGGGTGGGAGGAGAGGTGGGGGGAAAATGGAGACAACTGTACTTGAACAGCAATTTTTTTAAATGCCCTTAATAAAAAAGAAAAGGGAAAAAAGTAAGTGTGCACGTCCTCAAAGGCATTTTCTTTAATATAAAATACATTATAGTCTGCTAATTGAAGAATGCCTGAAATATCTGTCACCATTTTATACCGATTGAAAATTTCTGGTTTATCTTTAAAAAATGGAGAAAATATAATGATGTAAACAGCAGCAATCACATTTCACTTATCTTCCACACTGGAAACCAAAATTGTCAATATACATTTCCTCAAAACTAGCAAAAATGCTATTAAAAGAGATGAAATTTTTATTTTGCAGGAAATGCTTAGGGCAAAGACACTTCTCATCAGAATTTGTTATAAACACATGTGTAACAACTAAAGAAAGAATCAGAATGGCTGTAGGGGAAAGATGGTTCTTCCTGCAGCTCTCACCTCACCTTTCTTCCCCAGATGTCTCTGATAGCCTGGATGTCTGGACATCTCTGTCCCAGTGGTAACTGACCTTCACTTCATGAACACTGAGATTTCCTCCATGTGACATAGCTTCTTACCACCATTTTGGAACCAGCCATTATTATCTCCAAGCACACCGAATCTCAGAGCATGGGCCACCCAGATGTGGGAGATGGGTCATTTGTGGCATGACAAGTAAGACCATTGTCATATGCTAAGCACTAGAGCAAGCAAATCATTCCTAGGACATTTACGTGATGTATAATTTTTAAAACAGATGATCATTTAAAAAATATTCTGTCATTGTTAAAAATGTGTCTGGTTTCCCAAAGTCTTCTATAATCATCAAAATAATGTTTTGCTCCTATTTTCCCCTGGTCTAAATTGCCAACAGCTCCCCATTTCCTACCTGATTAAGTTCAGTTTCAGTTGATATTCCATTCCTCGATTTATATCCCACTATTCATATGAAGCAACTATCCACCCAAAGAAAATTAGATTATGATTGTCTCCACAATATGCTGTATTCATTGTATTTATTCAATAAACTGGATCTTTGTTTCTGCTGTGCTTCTGATGGCAGTTTTTCATCTCAGTTTATTTGAACCTTCTGGGTCCTTCAAGTTCAGTTCAAGATCCACCTGACCCCTGAGCCTTTTCTGACCTTTTATCTTTAAACTCATTTGTCACTCATTAGCAAACCAGAACCAGCAAAGGGTTGGTTCTGCTATCAAGGCTAAAGTTAGCCCTGCCTGGTGTAGCTCAGTGGATTGAGCGTGGGCCTGCATATCAATGGTTGCTAGTTCTATTCCCAGTCAGGGCACATGCCTGGGTTGTGCACCAAGTCCCCAGTGGGGGGTTCATGAGAGACAACCACACATTGATGCTTCTCTCCCTCTCTTTCTCCTTCCCTTCCCTTCTCTCTAAAAATAAATAAATAAAATCTTATTTTAAAAAAGGCTAAAATTAATCAAGGTGGCTACAAGCTTTCTGGAGAGCCAAATGATGATACCAATTAAAAGACTTTAGCCCTGGCTGGTGTAGCTCAGTGGATTGAGCATGGGCCTGCGAACCAAAGGATTGCGTTTTGATTCCCTGTCAGGGCACATGCCTGTGTTGCAAGCCAGTTCCCACCAGGGGATGCACGAGAGGCAACCATACATTGGTATTTCTCTCCTTCTCTCCTTCCCTTCCCTTCTGAAGATAAATAAATGAAGTCTTTAACAAAAGACTTTAAAAAGTGAGATTTTAAAAGGTTCCTACCCCTTGACACAGTAAGTTTAAGGTATTTGACCTAATTCCGTTTGGGAATTACTATAGACTGAAAGTCTGTGTCCCCCTACAGTTCATATGTTGAAACCTAATCCCCAATGGAATGGTATTAGGAGGAGGGGCCTTTGGAAGGTGATTAAGTCATGAGGATGAAGCCCTCATGAATGGGATTAGTACCCTTATAAAAGGGACCCCAGACTTCCCATCAAGATGGAGTCATAGGTAAACACACCTTGCCTCCTCACACAACTACAGAAAAAAATGACAACAAGACTACAAAACAAATAACACCCAGAAATGTCAGAAAATTCAGCTGTATGGAAGTCCAACAAACAAATATTTAAAGAAGCCACATTCATCCTGATGGGTAAGAGGTGCCAAGACACAGAAATGCATGGAGAGGCATGGAGAGATGGAGAAGCACAGAGAGGCACCAAGAGGCACAGAGACAGAGAGCAGTCGGTCCTACATCCATGTTTAGTGGATAAAAATCAAGAGAGATACCTCAGGAGTAAGGGATCCTAGACCCAAACAGACCACCCAGCCCTGGATTCCAGCCCTAGGAAGTTAAGTCCCCATAACTTCTGGCTGTAAAAAACTGGGGGTTGGGGCAGTGGAAGAAACTGCAGGACTCATAGGAGACTCCTCTTAAAGGGCTCACAATGGACTTAAGACTTATGCAGACCCACTCCTTCTGGGATCAGCACCAGGGTGACAGCTGGAAGGGCACCAGTGGCATAGAGGGAGAAAATGAAGTGACTGGCATCAGGGCAAGTGCCAGGAGACAGCTTCCTCCCAGACAAAACTCCTGAGGCCAGACAGTGGCATAGTCCCCTCTCTGAGCCCTCCCCCACACAGAGCCACAGAGCAGTGACACATGTTGCCCAGCCCTGGCAATTACCTAAGGCTACACACTGTACAATTTACAGGTGCACTCTGCTATAATAGGCCATGCTACTAAGACAAGGAGTTAAAGCAGCTCTACCTAACACATAGAAACAAAGACAGAGGCTGACAAAATGAGGAGACAAAGAAATACTGCCCAAATGAAAGAACAGAACAAAACTCCAAAAAAAAAAAAACACAACAAAATAAAATGGAGATAAGCAACCTATCAGATGCAGAGTTTAAAACACTGGTTATCAGGATGTTCCCAAAACTCAATGGATACTGCAACAGAGAAAAAAAAAGACCCAGGCAAAAACATGAAGGTTACATTAAGTGAAATACAGAAAAAATCTACAGGGAACAAACTGTGGAGGGGATAAAGTCAAGAGTCAAATCAACAATTTGGAACATAAGGAAGATAAAAGCATTCAATAAAAACAGCAAGAAGAAAAGGAATTTTTAAAAAATGAGCATAGGGTAAGAGGCCTCTAGGACATCTTCAAATGTGCCAACATCCAAATCACAGGAGTGCCAGAAGGAGAAGAACAAGAAATTGAAAACTTATTTGAAAAAATAATAAAAGAAAACTAACCTAATTTGGTGAAAACAGACAAGCTCAGGAAGCACAGACAGTCCCGAACAAGTTGGACCCAAAGAGGACCACACCAAGATATATCATAATTAAAATGCCAAAGGTTAAAAGATAAAGAGAGTATCTTAAAAGCAACAAGACAAAAGTAATCACCTACAAAGGAGTTCCCATAAAGCCGTCAGCTGATTTCTCAAAAGTAACTTTGCAGGCTAGAAGGGACTGGCAAGAAGTATTCAAAGTGATGAAAAGCAAGGGCCTAAAACCTAGATTACTCTATCCAGAAATGCTATCATTTAGAATTGAAGGGCAGATAAAATGCTTCCCAGACAAGACAAAAGTAAGGGAGTTCATCATCACTAAGCCCTTATTATATGAAATGTTAAAGGAAAGTATATAAGGAAAAGAAGATTATAACTATGAACATTAAAATGGCAATAATTCCCAATTATCAACAATTGAATCTAAACAACAAGCTAAGCAAACAAGCACAACAGGAACAGAATCATAAGTATGGAGATCATTTGGAATGTTATCAGTTGGGAGGGGAAAGAGAAAAAATGGGCAAAGGTGCAGGGATTACAAAGGATAATTGGTAGGTACAAAATAGACAGGGCCATGTCAAGAACAGTATAGGAAATGGAGAAGCCAAAAAACTTATATGCATGACTCATGGACATGAACTAAAGTGGCAGGCGGGAATTGCTGGAAGGAATAGGGGTACCAGGTAGAGGGGCAAAGGGGGAAAATTGGGACAACTGCAATAGCATAACCAGCAAAATGTCTTTTTTAAAAAGAGAGAGACCCCACATTGCTCCCTTGCCCCTTACATGACATGAGGACCCAACAAAAAAAGATTCAAATGGCAGCAAAATATAGTGGAAAATGCTTGGATGAACCATATGAAATTCCTGGTGCCTGACCATTTCTGACCTGCAAAATGGTAACTTTAAAAAGTTCAACTCAACATTGTGAATGGCATTCAGAAGATGGAATAAGAACCAAGCCACAGTACCACTCTGTCAACTTCCTCTTCAGTGAGAAGCAACATAACAGCTACCTCATACAGGGGAGAGCTTAGCACAGTGCTTGCTTAAGCAGCATGCACATAGAGCTGCCATGATTATCTGACTCCTGTCACCCATGCATGATGCTAGTCAGCATAGCCCTGCATCAAGGATATTTTCTCCAGCACCCTCAGAGAGATCATAAGCTCTGTGAGGGAGGGGCAGTCATATATCTCCCTGACACTGTTCAGCACAGGGTTCTGTACATAAGAGTTACACAATTCTTGCCACCTTGTGACCTTACCAAAGCCAGCTCTCAAGGAGCAGGTGCGTAGGACTGATCTGCAACCACACTGTCCTTATTCTTCCTAGCAAGAGTCAAGTTGTAGTGGTAATTACAGGTAGGAGGTCATTTTTATTCCCTCTCTCCTTTGCCATCATGGAACCTTTAATCCAATCCATGACCTGTTGCTTCTTCTACATTTATCTCCTTCTCTATAGTTTACATCCCAGTTTAGGGCCTCATTTACCTTTACCTAGATGACTATAGAAGCCTCTTATTTATCCTCACTTCCTCCACTTTGTTATTACATGTTCTTTCATTCATTAATTCATCCATTCATCCATTCATTCAATGAACACTTACTTAGTAAGCATCCACTGATTCAGTGACCTATATATACTACCACATGTGGCAGGTACCTTTGTACGAATTAGAAAATGGTGTCCCCTCATGCCTTCTAGCAGGTAGAATGTGCCTGCTTTGGTGAGTGGAGATCAGCTCAAACTTACCTCCTCTCACATTCCTTGGTTGGCACACGACTCAGGGCACACCCCACACAAGCGTACGCAGTGGCCTTGACCTACACTGAGCTGAGCACTATATGGAGGCAGCACAAAGAAACACAACATGCCAAGAAGTTCCAAGGAGGAACAACCAAAGGATGGTCTCCAAGCCAGGTCAGGAAGGCTAAAGGACATACATGATGAAACTGAGAGAAAAAGAGACCAGAGCTGGCAAAACTGGAATACTGAGAAGAAAGGTGTAGAGACAGTCAGGCTGCAGGTTGTACTGTAGACTCTGAGTTCCGGGAGGGGACTGTCACAGGACAGGTGGCAGAAGGCTTTCATGGCTTCCCCAAGCCCCCTCCCTCCACTGGTGTGTCTTCTCCTTCCCCTATGTTTCCATTTCCAAATCTGTTTCCACTTGAGTTGTGTTCAGTACTGGCTACTGTGTAGGAATACAACTGCAGTAGGTGACAAGATCTAACTCAGGGGTGTCAAACTCATTTTCACCAGGGGCCACATCAGCCTCACGGTTACCTTCAAAGGGCCAAATGTAATTTTAGGACTATATAAGTGTAGCTAGTCCTTAACAGTTAAGCAAGAGCTAGGTGCGGCTACCATATAGAAACTAAGTGCCAGGTAGGGTAAAACAAGGTACAGGGCCAGATTCAGCCTGCGGACCTTGTGTTTGCCACCTGTGATCCAACTTATTTTTATCATATTTCAAGTCAGTCAACACATGAATATATTCAAACAATGGGCAAAACAGGGGCTTAAGATGAATTTTAAAAGATTTTTTGAAAGATGGCAGAGGAATGAAGGGAAGCCACACTAACTCCTCCCAGGACTAATCTGGAATTACAACTAAACTGTGGAGAAATCACCCAGAACAAACAACTGAACAATAGTGAGAAAGAAGCCTAATAATCCTGGACAGACAGAAGACCCAGCTTAAGCACAACCTGTTCAGTAAGGAGTAAGGTAGAGACTCGAGAAGGCTGGCTGGGTGCCCACAGGTGGAAGTTCCAGAGGGATAATTGAGCAACTGATTGGATCCCTGCTGAGAAATGTGGGGTCTAAACCCTAAGCCGGCATCCCTAGCCTAGAGCACCAGAGCCCAAAAAGTACAGATGACAACCAGTGGTAAAATGTGGCAGGCTGCTCTCTGCCAGAGATAGATGGCTGGAGATGCAATGAGCTGTTTAAAGGGCCAATGTACAACAAATTTTCATTTGTAACCACTTATCCTGGGCTCCAGAAAAGGTGGGGACAGAGTGGGCTAGAGATGCCTGAGGAGAGACTGGGAACAGAAGCTTTGGGGAGAGAGTTGAGAGAGTAGTTGCTGGGATCCTGGTGCTGAGCCATCACCCATACTGCAACAGCCATCTTGCTCAGGCAGACCACACAGTCCACTCTGAGCAGCAGCAACCTGAGGGGACACAATAGCCCAACCCCAGGAGGGACTCTGCCCTGGCTCTGTGGTACTTAACATTGACTGCTGAATGCAGAGTGACTAGATTAACAACGGAAGGAGACGGCCACAGAGGAGTAGATCCCTGGCAGTCTTGGAGCATGCTGCCTAAGGTGGACGGGGTCAACATCTGACATCACCAGAGGCAGATCCAGAAAGAAAAAACAGTGGTAGATAGTAGAGGCCACTGAGATGAAATTCACTGTGGTCTTTTCCATGACTTGCGATATTTTCTTCCTTGCATAGCTTTTAAACATTCATTTCCATTTCTTGTCCATCAAGTTTGTTCATATTAAGTCACTAGATTTTATACTATGGTTTATTTCTCTCCTTTCTTATAACAGTATTAACATCTTTACACCCTTATTAATACCAGTTCATTTGCTGCTGATAGTGGGATTGCTGGTGGGACTTATTTTTGAGGATGGTAGTTGTTTCCTGAGCTTTGTGGTTTTGTTCTGGCGGCACCTGCACAACAGCATATGAGATGTGGTGGGTGGAGTAACCCTCAGTCAACCAGCTGGAGGGAAGGGCCCACCAGTGAAAGACCCAACAACAATCAAAACCCAATTACATCCAGAGAGCCAACATAAATGGCATAATGGGCATCCAAAGAGCATCAAGTTCAGCCTTGGCTGGTGTGACTCAGTGGATTGAGTACTGGACTGAGAAGCAAGGGGTCACTGGTTTTATTCCCAGTTGGGGCACATGCCTGGGTTGCAGGCTGGGTCCCTGGTGGGGAGTGCACAAGAGGCAAATACACATTGGTATTTCTCACTCTCTCTTTCTCCCTGCCTTCCTCTCTTTCTAAAAATAAATAAAATCCTTAAAAAAACAAAGAGTATCAAGATCAAGGAGACTGCACCACTGAACCTCAGAGGTCTCCTGCCATAGAAGTTCACACCACAAAGTCAGGGAGTCAAAACAGATCAATTTAAGAAGCAGAAGCAAACAAGAAAAGTCTCACAAATAATGGGAGACAAAGAAACAACACCCAATCTAAAGGAAAGAGTGCTGCCCTGGCTGGTGTGGCTAGGTGGATTGAGCACGGGCTGCGAACCAAAGGGTTGCCAGTTCAATTCCCAGTCAGGGCACATGCCTGGGTTGCAGGCCAGGTCCCCAGTGGACACCATGTGAGAGGCAACCACACATTGATGTTTCTCTCCCTCTCTTTCTCTCTCCCTTCCCCTTTCTCTAAAAATAAATAAATTAAATATTTTTAAAAAATAAAGGAAAGAATGCTAAATAAAATAGAGGCAAGTAAACTATCAGATATCAAGTTCAAAACAATGATTATAAGAAGCTCAGTGAGAATTACCAAAAATTTCAGGGAAGCTACAAGAAACTTACTGAAAACTATATCAGCATGAAAAAGGACACAGAACCTATCAACAAGAGCCAAAAGGACATGAAGAATATGATTTTTGAATTGAACAACACAGTAGGAAGAATCAAAAGCAGGCTCAATGAAGCAAAGAATTGAATCAGCGAGCTGGAGAACAAGGTAGAAAAACCTCCCTGAAAGAGCAAGAAAAGGAAAAAGACAAAGAAAGAACAAAGAGGTGTTAAGGGAACTGCAGGACAATATGAAACCTAGTAATATCCGTACAATAGAGATACCAGAAGAAGAAGAAGAGAGCAAGGGATAGAAAACTTGTTTGAAAAAGGAATGATGAAAAACTTCCCACCATGGCTTGTGTGGCTCAGTGGACTGAGCACAGGCTGCAAACCAAAGGGTCGTCAGTTTAATTCCCAGTCAGGGCACATGCCTGGGTTTTAGGCCAGGTCCTCAGGATGGGGCAAGTGAGAGACAACCACACATTGATGTTTCTCTACCTCTTTTTCTCTTTTCTCTTCCCCTGTCTCTAAAAATCAATAAATAAAAATATCTTTTAAAAAAGAGAAAACTTCTCTAATTGATCAGAGAAAAAGTCACACAAATCCAGGAAGGACAGCAGGTCCATATCAACAGAAACTCAAAGTGGCTCACTCCAAGACATAGCACAATTAAAATGGCAAAATTCAAAGACAGAGAGAAAACGTTAAAGACAGCAAGGAAGGAACAGGAAATCACATACAAGGGAGACTAGATAAGACTAGCCACTGACTTCTCAACAGAAACACAACAAGACAAATGGGAATGGCAAGAAATATTCCAAGTAATGAAAAGCAAAGGCCTCCAACCAAGACTACTCTAGGCAGCAAGACTCTCAATTAAAATAGAAGATGAAATAAGAAGTTTCCCATACAAAAGAACGCTGAAAGAACAAACCTCCCCCAAACCAATACTGCAAGATATGCTAAAGGGACTGTTACAAGAAGAGGAAGAAAATCCCTTGCTGGTGTGGATGAGTGGATTGAGTGTTGGCCTGCAAACTGAAGGGTCACTGGTTCGATTCCCAGTCAGGGTATATGCCTGTGGGCTGGGTCCCCAGTGGGGTGCACATGACAGGCAACCACACATTGATGTTTCTCTCCCTGTCTTTCTTGCTCCCTTCCCCTCTCTGTAAAAAAAAATAAATAAAATCTTAAAAAAGAAGAGGAAGAAGAACAGTGACAGAGAGAGGAAGGCAGGTACAAAGGAGGTAATGCATAATTACCTATCAATAATAATCTTAAATGTAAATGGATTAAATGCTCCAATCAAAAGACATAGGGTACCTAAATGGATAAGAAAACATGACCCACACATATGCTGCCCACAAGAGAGCCACTTCAGAAAAAAGACCCTACACAGACTGAACATGAAGGACAGGAAAAAAATATTCTAAGCAAATGGACAAGAAAAAAAGATGGGGTAGCAATACTTACATCAGACAAAATAGACTTTGAAACACAAGCCATAAAAAGAGACAGAAGGACATTTCATAATACTCAAGGGAAGAATCCATCAAGAAGACATAAACATTATAAACATACTGCAGCATTGAACAATACCCTAGATCAAAAGGACTTAACTATATACAGAACCTTTCATCACAAAGAAGCAATATACACATTTTTTTCAAATGCACATGGAATATGTTCAAAGATAGGACACCTGATAGGACACAAAACAAGCTTCAACAAATGCAAGAAAACTGAAATTATATCAAGCATTTTCTCAGACTACAAGGGTTTGAAACTAGAAACCAACCTAAAGGGAAAGACTCAAAAACATTCAAACTCATGGAGATTGAATAGCATGCTATTAAACAATTAATGGATTAATAAAGAGATCAAGGAAGAAATCAAAAAGTTTCTAGGAACAAATGAAAATGAACTCACAGAAGTCCAAAAGTTATGGGACACAGCGAAGGCAGTCCTGAGAGGGAAGTGCATAATGATACAGGCCAACCTAAAAAGGATAGAAACATTTCAAATAAACAACCTAACCCTACATCTACAAGAACTGGGGGATCAACAACAAACAAAGCCCAGAGCATGTTAAAGGAAGGAAATAACCAAAATCAGAGCAGAATTAAATGACATAGAAACTAAAAGAACAATACAGAGGATCAATAAGTACAGGAGCTAGCTCTTTGAAAAGATAAGACAAATCTTTAAGCAGACTCATCAAGAAAAAAAGAGAGAGGACTCAAATAAACAAAATCAGAAATGAGAGAGGAAGGATTATAACTGATACCACAGAAATACAAAGGATTATAAGAAATTACTATGAAAAAATACATGCCAACAAATTTGAAAACCTGGGTGAAATTGACAAATTTGTAGAAATATATGATCTTCCAAAACTGAATCAAGAAGAAGCAGAAAGCCTGTACAGACCAATAACAGCTGGTAAAATTGAAGCAGTAATAAAAAAAAAAAACTCCTGGCACACAAAAGTCTTGGATGAGACGGTTTCACAGGAGAATTTTACAAAACATTTAGGAAGAGCTAACCCCTATCCTTATCAACTATTCCAAAAATCCAAGAAGAGGGAAGACTTCCAAACTCTATTTATGAAGCCAGCATCATTCTAATCTCAATACCAGATAAAGACACAAAAAAGAAAGAAAACTACAAGCCAATATCACTAACGAACAAAGATGCTAAAATCCTCAACAAAATATTGGCAAATTGCATACATTAACAAGATCATACACCATGATGGAGAGGGATTCATTCCAGGGATGCAAGGATCGTACAATATTCACAAATCAATAAACATAATACATCACATAAACAAAAGTAAACACAAAAATCACATGATCATATCAATAGACATGGAAGAAGCATTTGATAAGGTACAGTACCCATTTATGATAAAAACACTCAGCAAAGAGAGAGGGAGCTTAGCTCAACATAATAAAGGCCATATATGAGAAACCTACAACCACCATCATACTCAATGGGCAAAAACTAAAAGCTTTCCCACTAAGATTAGGAACAAGACAAGAATGTCAGCTTTCACCACGGCTATTCAACATAGTATTGGAAATCCTAGCCACAGCTATCAGACAAGAAAAAGAAATAAAAGGCATCCAAATTGGAAAGAAGGACATGAAACTGTCATGGTTTTCAGATGCCATGATAGTATACATAGAAAACCCTATGGACTCCACCAACAAACTATTCGAACTAATAAGAGAAATCAGCAAAATAGCAGTATACAAAGTCCATATTCAGAAATCAAAGGCATTTTTGTACATCAACAATGAAATATCAGAAAGAGAAATCAGGAAACAAATCCCATTTGATATAGCAACAAGAAAAAGAAAGTACCTGGGAATAAACCTAAGCAAGGAGCTAAAAGACCTGTACTCAGAAAACTATACAACAATGAACAAAGAAATTAAGGGGTAGACACAAATAGATGGAAGCATATACCAAGTTCATGGATTAGAAAAATTAACATCATCAAGATGTCTGTACTGCCCAAAGGAATTTATAGATTCAATGCAATCCCTATTAAAATACCAATGACATATTCATAGATATAGAACAGACATTTCAAAAATTTATATAGAATCGGAAGCAACCCTGAACAGCAATTTTGAGAAAGAAGAGCAAAGTAGGAGGGATCACAATACCTGATGTCAAACTGCATTCTAAGGCCACTGTAATCAAAATAGTCTGGCACTGGCATAAGCACAGACACATAGATCAATGGAACAGAATAGAGAGCCCAGAAATAAATCCATGTCTCTATGGTCAATTAATATTTGACAAAGCAGGCAGAAGTACAAATTGTAGTAAAAATAGCCTCTTCTACAAATGGTGTTGGGAGATTTGGAAAGCTACATGCCAAAAAAGGAAATTTGACCACCAACTTACATCATATACAAAAATAAATTCGAGATGGATAAAAGACTTAAATATAAGTCATGACACCATAAAAGTCCTAGAGGAGAATATAGGCTGGAAAATTTCAGATATTCCACACAGCAATATTTTTGCCAATATGTCCCCTAGAGCAAGGGACATAAAGGAAAGATTAAACAAATGGAACTTCATGAAAATACAAAGCTTCCACACAGCTAAGGAAAATATCAGTAAAATGAAAAGGGAACCAACTGCATGGTAAAATATATTTGCCAATGATACCTCGGACAGGGTTTGATCTCTAAATTATATAAAGAACTCACACAACTCCATACATGGAAAACAAACAATCCAATTAAAAAATGGGCAAAGACCTGAACAGACAGATCTCAAAGAAGGACATACAGAGGGCCTAGAGACATATGAAAGGATGCTCAGCATCACTAGCCATCAGAGACATGCAAATTAAAACCACAATGAGATACCACTTTACACTGGTCAGAATGGCCATTGCAAACAAATCAACAAACAATAAGTGCTGGCAAGGTTGTAGGAAAAAGGGAACCCTAGTGCACTGTTGGTGGGAATGCAGACTGGTGCAGCCACTATGGAAAACAGTGTGGGTGTCCTCAGAAAACTAAAAGTGGAACTGCCTTTTGACCTAGCAATTCCACTGCTGGGATTATACAGTAAGAATCCTGAAACACCAACTCAAAAGAACCTATGCAACCTCAATGTTCATAGCAGCACAATTTATAATAGCCAAGTGTTAGAAGCAACCTTAGTGCCCATCAGTAAACGAGTGGATAAAAAAACTGTGGTACATTTACACAACGGAATACTACGCAGCAGAAAAAAATAGTAGCTCCTACCCTTCACAACAGTATGGATGGATCTGGAGAGCATTATGCTAAGTGAAATAAGCCAAGCAATGAAAGACAAATACCAAACCATCTCACTTATAAGTGGAACCTAATCAACAAAACAAACAAGCAAGCTAAATATAACCAGAGACGTTGAAATAAAGAACAAGCTGAGAGTACCCAGAGGGGAAGGGGGAAGGTATAATGGGAAAGGAAGGGCATCAAGGAACACATAGAAAGGACACATGGACAAAGCCAAAGGGGGATAAGATCAAGCAGGGGAGATGGGAATGGGTGGGGCTGGGGAGTGTGATTGGGGGAAATTGGACAGAATTTGAACAAAAATAAAAAATAAAAAAATAAAGTTTAAAAAAGATATTAATATTAAAAAATTAAATTAAAAAAAGAGAGATGAGTTGAAAAAAATCTGGTGGACTTTTGGTAAATTCTCTCTAAAAAGGGTCAATTTTTTAGGTAAGAATTCCCTCAGCAGGCCTAGAAGTTTCTTCTTCCCGGAGGAGGACCCCTTCTTGGCCTGGGTTTGGCCATCTCCCTTTCCTCTTCTCTCTGATGCCACTTATCAACCATTTATATAACTAGAGGCAGAGCTAGTCCCCAGTGCTTTAGGGGTTCTCCACCTGGGAGTCAATGTAACCATCACGTGGGGAGTTTTTAAAAGCTCAAATTCTGGACCCCACCCATGGCCATCAAATTCAATTCACTAGTAACAGGGCCCAGGCACTGTGTTTTTGTTTTTTTTGTTTTGTTTTTAAGCTTTATATGTCCTTGCCACTTAAGAGAGGTGTTGTTGCAGACCAGCATCACTGGTCTCTTATCTGTTCTCATATGAGCATCTCCCATCTCTCACAGCAGCATTTCCTGTCACATGGGAGCTTTGAGTCCCCAACCCAGTCCCACTGAATCAGAACCTGCTTATTTACAAATCCCCACAGGGTGTTTATCAATTGAAAGATTGAGAAACTGCTCTAACTTGGGGTCAAATTACAATCACTTGGGGAGCTTTCTAATGTTGACACTAAAGCCCCCACCTCAGAAAATTTGATGTTATTAGTCTGGGGTGAGGCAGGACTAGGCTCTGGGGCTTCTAGAAGCTCCCTAGCAGATTCTGATGCATAGCCACATTGGAGGACCACTACACTAGTGATTCCAATGTGTAGCCACAGCCCTAATGCAGGAAATTCTGCTCCAATAAAAATGTCGAAGTGAGTCATGTGCTGCCCATATATACATATACAGTGACAGTAGTAAGATCATAACTGAAAATGCAGCAAACATGAAAAATAACCATGTTTATAGAAAAGTCTCTCTGATTAAAAAAATAAACACTCAAATTGCTAGTAATATTAAAAATAGAAGTAATAATCAACTAAGCTAATGTCCATTTGAGCATCTACAACTTAGTATGTGACTTCCAAACTCAAGTTAGTAGTTTATTTACTTAGGTGGGAGGTAGTACAGAGGTCTCTACTTCAGCTGCACATTACAATCACTTGGGGAACTTAGAAAAAGAAAAAAACAGGCCACACCCCAAACCAATTAAACCTGAGTCTCACAGTGATCCCAGGCATTGGCTGTTCTTTAAAGGACCAGGGAGATTCAGAAGTGCAGCCAAAGATGAGAACCTCTGCACCAGGGTTTGCAAGTACAACCAAGTGTTTTATTAATCCTAAAAGGACTTGGGTTGTTGGTCATGAACAGTTGCCAGAATGTAATCCGACCAGATTTGGGCAGGGCAGTTGAGTACCAATTATGCAACTTGCCACTAATCAAGTGACTGGGGAATGGTAATTTTAAGAGTGGTAGTTTTCTCACTTGGAAGTCATGATGTTCTTCATTCTCCATTCGTAGCCATCACTGCAAAGGTTTGGGGGTGGTGCGGGGGGGGGTGAATGCCAAGAAGTCCTTGGAAAGTCCTAAGAAAACTAGAAATGGATCTGCCTTTTGACCTAACAATTCCACTGCTAGGATTATATCCTAAGAACCCTGAAACACGAATTGAAAAGAACCTATGCATCCCAATTTACAATAGCCAAGTGCTGGAAGCAACCTAGGTGCCCATCAGTAAATGAATGGATCAAAAAACTACGGTACATATATACAATAGAATTCTATGCAGCAGAAAGAAAAAAGGAGCTCCTACCCTTTGCAACAACATGGACAGAACTGGAAAGCATTATGCTAAGTGAAATAAGTCAGGAGGTGAAAGACAAATACCATATGATCTCACCTTTAATAGGAACCTAATCAATAAAACAAACAAACAAGCAAAATATAACCAAAGACACTGAAATTGAGGACAGGCTGACAGTGACCAGAGGGAAGAGAAGAGGGAACTTCAGGGGAAAAGGGTAAGGGTTTGCAGGAACACATGGACGAAAGGTGGGGTGGGCAGTGGAAATGGGAGGGAGGTGGGGAAGGCTGGGGGTGGTGGGCTAGGATGGGAGTAAAAGGCAGAAACTGTACTTGAACAACAATTAAAATAAAAAAATAATAAAAAGAAAATGAAGTTATATTTTTGGCACATCTGAATTAGGCTGTCCATAAACAGCCTACAAAGGATATCTATGTAGACCCCAATGTTTAGCTAGAATGGTCTAATGTGTGCCCCCTGTGCCCAGTGGCCCTGCCCAGTACTCCCCACAGCCTACCTGTGCCCTTACTCTCCTCATTTCTATCTTCTCTCTCCTCCTTTCACTTCCCGACTCTTTAGGAACTTTCTATTTGTCTTCAGGGCAATGCAGTAAGGATATAGCAATAAAGTGAGAAAGATTGTACCCTTACCACAACTTAATAGCTTCTGATGACCCATGAGCCCTGTGGTAACAAACAGTTGCATCGGTTGAGTTTTGCTGTGGCCAACTCTAGCGTCTGCCATTAGGGTACACTGCTGAATCTTAGTGGCTATGTTTTTTTCCAAAAAGTCACATTTTCCCCTTAGTTGGAACCAATTTGGCTCAATTTACAGTTTTCACAAAAGCATATGATCATCTCAATAGATGAAGAAAAACTATTTGACAAACTCTTTTGTAATAAAAACAATCAAAAACTAGATCTGAAGGGAAATTTCCAAATCTTGAGAAAGAAGGACTACATTGAAGGTAGTACAGACAGAATCCCAAATTAACACATATCAACTAATCCAGCCTCTATTTTGCTGAGAACCTATCAGTGCTCCAGTAAAGTGTCCAAATTCATGCTGTTTTGTTTCTGAAGTTACAATGAACCCATATTTTAAAAAAAACCCTGTATATCAGTACACCAGATACTTTTACAAGTGCTGGGCCAACTTGCTGTTGGCCTATCAAACAAAGGTACTCTTATTTAGGTAAAATGTGTTATGTAGCAGTTGGAGTTTTTAAATAGCAATTAGATTATAATATTATATAATATTTAATTTTTGTCAAAAAAGTCAACAGGCTTTTCAAATTATACTGGTGACTAGGGATGGGAGGACTTTATGTCGGCACACACAGGTCAGGAACTGGGGCCTGTTGGCTGGATGCAGCTCTCAACCCCAGGTCTCATTCTAGTTTTCACTAGATAACTAGATCACTAGGGGAGCAGATCCCTGGGAAAAGCACAAAGGTAAAGGGAAGTCCCTGCAATTTTCAGGAAGTGACCTTTTAAAGAAAAGAGGTATAATATAGTGAGTGAAATTGGCCAGGGAAGGGGCTGGAGACTCAAAGCCCTGGTGAAGTTTTATCACAGCTTCATGTGGGCAATGATGAAACAATCCAAATCACAACAATTCTTCAAATCAGTATCTTTGCCTTGAACTAATCTACATTCTGTTATTTTATCCCCCTACCAGGTCAGATTTTTTTTATTGTGGTAAATATACATAACATAAAATTTACCATTTTTTAACTGTTACGATTCAGTGGCATTAAATTCATTTTTGCTTTGTTGTTTAACAATTACCACCATCTTTCTTCAGAATTTTACATTTTCCCAAACTATAACTCTGCACTGATTAAACACTAACTCTCCATTCTCCCCTCCCCCCACAGCTCCTGGCAACCTCCATTCTACTTTCCGCCTCTATGAATTTTATCAGTCTAGGTACCTCACTGAAGTGGAATTTCACAGTGTTTTCACACAGTATTTATCTTTTTGTGACTGGCTTATCTCACTTAGCATAATGTCTTCAAGATTCATCCAGGCCATAGCATCTGTCAGAATTCCCTTCCTTTTTAAGGCTGAGTAATATTTCATTGTGTGCATATGTCACACTCTGTTTATCCATCCATTCATCAGTTGAGGGACACTAGTTATTTCCACTTTCAGGTTGTTGTGAATAATGCTGCTATGAATACTGGTGTACAAATCTGTTTTATTCTCTGCTTTCAATGTCTTTGGATATGTCTCCAGAAGTGGAATTGGTATTCTATGTGATCAATTATATGGTAATTCTATATTACATTTTTGAGGACACACCATACTGCTTTCCACAGTGGTGATATCACTTTACATTTCCACTCAAATGTTATTCTAAAATACATTGTGATGCATTCAAGTTCAGTTATAACTAAAGCAGTGTTTCGGAACCAGAAAAAAAAGAATAATCTTTTATGTGTCCTTGACCTTTAGAAATTGCCTCCATAGCCCTGGCTGGTGTGGCTCAGTGGATTGAGGGCTGGCCTGTGAACCAAAGGGTGGCTGGTTCGATTCCCAGTTAGTGCACATGCCTGGGTTGTAGGCCAGGTTCCCAGTGGCAGGTACATGAGAAGCAACCACACATTGGTATTTCTCTTCCTCTCTTTCTCCTGCCTTTCCCTTCTCTAAAAGTAAATAAATAAAATATACAAAAAAGAAAAAAAAATTGCCTCCACAAATTCTAATAAATTTTGATAAATTCTCATTTGTGTATAAATTTAAGTCATAAGAAGAAAACATATAAAGCATTATTTTAAAATAATACATCAATACATTTCTATTTAGGATACTGTACAGAAATGATATAGCCCTTTAATTTCTTTTTAAAAGATTGACTCTAAGATCTGATAGAGGTTGAAAATAAATTTTTTTACAGAAAAGTTTGCACAAATCCACAGTTATATGACAGATTCCTGGCAGACTCCTCTACTTGGATCTGTCTTTTCAATCCTTTGAGGGGGTTGGAGGAGGGATAGCCTCTTCTAAGGTTATATATATATATATTGGGAAAAATTGAGTTCCATGTTGTACGGCCCAGCGGTCAGAGCATGCATGACAATTCTGATGTTGATGGAAGAATCTGTGCATTGAGAGTGAAGATTAGAGCCCATTCACTGCACCCCCCAAGAGACAGTAAAATTCACCTACAAATTTCAACCATGTTTATGACTATTAATAACTAATTATTTATGCCAGTATCTATAATATTCAGTGATTGAGACTTACTTATGTTCTCACTTTAGTAAGTTCCCAAGTGCCCAGAGAGATTCCTTCCCTATTTCAAAAAACTGTTTCAATTACTATGGCAACAGTGCACAGAGCAGTGGGGAGGTTTCCTCAGGCATGAGAGTGATCTGTCCTCTCATTGGCCAAACAGAGCAATTCAGGAGATTAACATGTGGCACAAATACAAATAAGTGTGCAGCCCACTTCAGAAAAGCCAAAAAGGTATTTTCAGGGCAAAGTCTCTCACGATGCAATTATATCACACCTTAATCGAGTGTTCTATTTTGTACTGCAATGAAGAAATTCTCTTTAGTGTCCAAAGTAGACACACAGAGGATAGCAGTTTGTGGTGCACTATGGGTTTGCTGCAAAGGAAGCACCCAAAGCATAGTGGGGCAACTCATGGGCCATGGGCCATGGGCCATGGGCCATGGGCCATGTGCCAGCCTTTCAGCCATTTTGGGGTGCCACATACAAGGAAGGGCACTGGTGAGGTTAATTGCCTCCTGGCCTATCCTTGCCATGGAACTCCAGGAAAAGAATGGATGGCAAATGAGAAACAGATTTAGCAGGAGTAGAGAAGAAAGCAGAATCCTTGTTTATTGCCAGTTTGGTAAAGTTTGTATCATGCTGTTTCATTGCAGATCTCTGCCTTCTCAGACCATCACAATACCTTGGGGCAAAGCAAGTGAGCCCAGTGATAGAGGTCTTTTTTTACAGAGTAAAAGAGCAAAAAAATACCGTGTCAAAAATTAAAGTTGCTCATTATGTTCAGTGAAATAAGCCAGACAAAAAGGACAAATAGTGTATGATTCCACCTATATGAGGTACCTAGAGTAGTCAAGTTCAAGAGAAAGGAGGTAGAATGGGGTAGAGGAATAAGAAGTTATTTTTTAATGGGAACAGCTTCAGTTTGGGAAGATGAAAAGTTCTGGAGATGGTGGTGACAGCTACACAACCATGAAAATGTACTTAATGCCAAGGAATTTTAAAATACTTCTATAATTTGTATATTTTACTACAATGGAAAAATTAAAATTACAAAATCATATGCATGCTATGTATTGATCAAATTCAGTATTGGTCACACAGCCAATAAATACTGAGTTTAGCATGAGCTGGCCCTTGCTCAATAAGGGCCACAGGGCATGCAAACACGGACAAAAAGCTGTGTGTCCAGCAGACCCTCCCTGTCACCCAGGAGTCCACAGAAGTCTGGTCCTCTAGGTAGGTATACAACTGTGAGTGGGGCAAATCCCAGGAATGGAGGAACCCTCACACAACTGTGTGACCATTAATGAATCCCAGAAAAGAGAGCAAGTTTTCCATGAAAGCAGAGATCCACATTTATAACCCATGTGGCTCAGACATTATTAATAAATGTGGCAGCAGTACCATTCAGTCACTCTAACCTTTGGCACTTGGGTGTCTGGTAGCACCTCTGACAGTAAACACTGCCGTTTTTCTGAAAGGAAAGATGAAGGGAAGGGAAGAGATCTATACAAGCCAAGTCTAAATCAGCCCAGGAGGAAAAGGTGGAGAGAGGCTACTTGAGAGGAGAGGAAGAGGGAGAAAAGGAGGGAGGGGAAAGGGATGGGTCCTGAAGGTAAAGTTGGAGTGGATAAGAAAGTGGGAGGTAAGAAAGGAAGGTGCAGATGAGGGCAAACGAGGGAGAAAAGGAGTGGGGAGAGGAGAGGAGCTTTGTTTTTCTGGAAGGCTAAATAAAACCAAAGCTCTTTGTTTTGTGTTGAGGAGTGGATAACAATAGAGCATGCGCCTGTGCATGGGTATTCACCGTAATCTCACTTTCTTGTTCCACTTTTGGTGAGAGAATAAGGAGCTGAGGTTTTATCTTAACAGGAAACTGGAGGAGTTTCTTTTCCCCCCTTGGAGTGACACTGAGGTCAAGAGGGAAACCTGCACTCCTTCACTGAACACATTTAAGAACACAATGCGATTAGCATCTCTTCTGTTTCTGGGCTGCTTCAACCCGGGGTTTCTGGAAACACAAAGAAGTCTAAAGATGTTGTTCATTAATAGTTAACTGTTGATGTTGCTGAGAACTTGGTCCAGGAATGACACTTAGGGCCCTCTACCCAGAGAGATTTGATAGATGGATTTCTAAATGCAATCCCAGAGTCAGAAACTATGAGAGATAGCACCTGTCAAGCACAGAATATGGAGTTTTGGGTAAATTCTAACTGAAACCTTAAGAACATGCCATTTGACCTCCCTTGGTCTCTGTAGAGACAATTTGGTATTTTTGATTGTAAAATTCCGATTGTAAAATTCCGAGTGTCTTCCGGAATGAAGAACGTACTTGTTCCAATCCTGGCCAAAAGTGAACGTTCAGAGCACAGCCTTCTATTTAGATTTTCATTGTTCATATTCCTGCATAAGAAGATTGATCCTAAAACCAGTTGCAAAAAAGATAATATGTAGCAGTTAACGTATTGAAACAGCCAGTGAATATTACAGGAATATTACAGTACAGGAAATATTACCATAAATAGCACCACAGGAAAATTTCACAGAAAAGACCATTCACAAAATTTATCCATTTACAGATTCCATTAGTACTGGGTTATTCTATCCCAAAAAATAAATTTAAAGCTGAGAAGATTATTTCCTGGCTTGTGCACAACTTTTGAGTTAACTGAGCAAATGCGAACTAGAAGGATCAATTTCTCCTTAACTTTTTTTAAAGATCACGAAAAAAGACTGTCAACCAGACAAATGTAATCACTGATTTCTTTTATGAAGTTCTTCAAAAGCTCGAAGGCTGCTAAATGTGTCAGATTAATGCGTCTCCCCCACAACCAGATTCTTTGATATGAAACATGGGGAATTTTTTTTCCTCCAGAAAATGGTTCTGCAATTTTGAGAAAATAATTCTCTCTGTATCTTAATATTTTTTTTGGTGGGGGGGGTGATAACTGTCATGAAAATAATCTGGTTAATGGAATCTTCATTTTCTATTTCTTCATAGACTCTCTCAAAAATTTCTTTCAAGTGTCAATCTCAATCAAATGAGGCCAAAGTGTTATGGAACTTGGAATTCTGATATTTTATTAGCCATAGCTCCTTGATTATTGTGATTTGTAGATTTGGGGAGGATTTAATATCGACTTCTCTGAATAGCACTGAATAATTTTTAGAAAAAACACACTCTGAGTCTAATTGTCAGACCCATACTACACACACGAAAGCTGTGAATACAAGCTGTGATCACGAATCACGTGTATGTGCCTTTGATTGTGTGGGACCCACATAAGATTACGATTGTTTTTTTTCTTCCTTAATTATTCAGAGCTAAGTGTGATGAAAATTAAAATTAAACATATGGATGTGATCATGAAGAGTTTTTCTAATAGTTTTATTAAAGTATGTTTAATGTGCTAAGGGCACTAATTCCTTTAAATATCTATTTAAGGCAAGACATTCTAGAATTTGCTGTAATTTTAGGGGAGCTTAAGGTATTTTCTTTTTCTTAATTCAGTGCCATACTTAGCAATGTATCAGTTCAAAATGCAAACAGCTTCTTCTCCCCCCTCCTTTTTTTAGTTCCCCACAAAATCCACTCTTACTGAATTTGTATTGTTACTTAGTTTTTAGCAGAATGAACTGGTCAGATTCTGACAGTTACACTTTTATTGTAAATTCAAAGAGAATAAAATTAAATATTAAGAGTTGAATCCTTCCCACAAAGCTGTATGTCCATAATAATCTATGTTATGGTATATTTGTGACTTGATTCACAGTTTTCTTTGATAATGGCAAGAGGTTTAATGAAATAGATTATCCAGAAACCAAGATAATCAGAGAATTTTTTAAATCTGTTTGTGGAATGCATTAACTAATTTTAAAAACTAATTTAATCTTATATTTAATCTAGACTAACACTGATACTTATCTTCCTTTGGAAAATGTTAATGGTATGGTTAAGAGGTAGGCGGCTCAGAAATCTGATGAGTGACCAAGACAAACCACTTGATTGAAGAGTTGTTGCAGATTTTCGTGGCAATAGACAATCTCCAGATGGTTCTTCCTCTAACTCTTGTTTCAGCAATGCAAGCCGGGGACAAAGGAATATAGAGCTGCAAGTTACAAGACCCCAAACATTCCTTCTTAGACAGACTGACCTCGGAATCCCCTTCTGTTTGTCTGGCACATTCCCCAAGTCCTCTTGGGCAAACTGATTCCATTCTTCCATCCCATATCTACTTTCCCTTCCCATCTGTGACTCTGAAATTGCTTGCTGACTCCACATTTAGCTGAGCTCACATTTCTTTGCTTAACCATAAACTCTTAGATGCATTTCCAAGGGGAATCCAATTGCCATCCAACTCTGGATTGGTCCTTATACTGCTGGTTCCTTCTGCCTTCCTCCTAAGCTCAGGTTAGACAGGACTTAGCAGAATGCTGACTGTCCATATGGGACAACCAGCTCCCAGTAAATGTTTGACTGGGTTACCCCTGCCAGATCTCTGTGACCTTAATACAAATTCCAAATACAATTGGATCTAGCAGAGGTAATCACATCTAGATATGATGAGTGGCTAATTCAAAAACAAATAAGAGAGGAAGCTTTGCAGTAGTTTTCCATGGCATCCAGCATTTTAAAGAAAGCAGAGCAAAGAAGTAAAACCATAGAACTCAGTTTATCCCATTCCCAGCAAGACCAGTAGACTGAAATAACAACCCAAAGGCAGGGAAACCAATGGGATATTAAATTACAAAACACCAACATTTGCATAGTAATTCCCATTAATTAAGAAAGAAAGATATAACTTGTTTGTTATAAACATCACCAGGTCTTGAGCAAACATCAAGAGCTCACCACAGAGCCAAACCAAGCATCTGTCTAATCAGAGTCACTTTCCAAAGCATTTTATTGGTGCAGCTGCAGAGTGCACATTTTATCACATATGTCAATAATCCCCATTTTGTTGCCTACATTTTAATCATTTATTCTGGGCTTGTTTCTCAAACAATTAACACTAATAAACGGTCAGAATACCTCGTATCATATATGTCTAATTGCAGTCAAGAGCAGTTCTTGTCTGCATGTACATTTCAATTTACCTCTGGGGATAATGTTTGTTAATTGTATTTCTTTATATGCAAGCAAAGAAAAAGGCAGCTCAGGCAAAAAAGGACTAAGTGTTTTCCTCTTTCCCTTTGTTCCCACAAGAAGCTAAAGTCTCTTCAAGAGGTACTTAATCCCATCATCCGTGGTTACGATTGCCTTGCAGCATCTATCAAAAAGAATCCAAAGTAAAATGATGCAGCTATATTGCGTAATTAAAAGCAATACAGGTAGTTATTGCTTGGGGCCCTTTATGGGTCCAAATACCTAAAATGGCTCTGCAGGGATCCTAAACACTGTACTGTTTTAAATTTGGTCAGCATCACTATCTGGAAGAAAGGGAGAAATATGGGAGGAAAAACCCCAAATAACAACAAAAAAAGCCCACCACCCTCTCCTAGTGTGAATTTAAAAAAGAAAAGAAAGGAGAGTAAATATCTGAAGTGGGGAAAAATACTCCACAATCACTGGTACAAAATTAAACAAACAGAGAAGGAAAGGAAGGAGAAAAAAAGAAAACTGATGCTTTTCAACTTCACCAGTTCCTGTCCCTATCCAATTCTGCACTTAAAGAAAAAAATGTGCTATACTACTGGCTGAGTCTCTTCAACATGAATGAAACAAGCTTGTAGGATCTATGACATAAAAGTAGAAGCTATCTGATAATTTCAAGTTATTAAGAAAAATACAAAGTAAATTTGTGGTGTGTCTAATTCCACAGTTACTTGTAAAGGCAAGGTATGAGAAGTACTTTTTAAAAGTATGGCCCAGATTTATAAGCAATTTACTTAAATTACTTTAAAAAGTTAAGAGCTTAGCCATTTCAACTTCATATTTGGCTTTTTAAGTCAACATGAATTCAACACATAAATGTTTTGAGCTATATACATATAACAAAGAGCCATCAATGACAGCAAGCTGGGAACAGGCAAAATTCTCTGGTTTTTATTCTTGGCTAAAGCATTCCTAAGTGAAAACATAACTCTCAACAGATGTAAAACTAGATGTTAAAATAATAATGTGTGTTTAAGTTTTGCCATCATTTCCCCTTTTATAATAAAAAAATGGGAAGGAAGTCTTCCTGTTGATTTACAAAAGAATTTCAGGAAAAAGTGCTGAGTGCATGCCTCAGTGGCCTACTGGACATTAAGGAACTTTTCAGGAAAGACACTAGGTTACTCTCAGGATAAGGTACATTCTGGAAGCAGCTGATGAGTGGAAATGCTCTACTCCACGTTGCCAGAACAGAGCTTCCACAGCAGCATCTATAAATGCTCCCTAAGATACAAATTGGTGAAGAATGTAATTGTGGCCTAAAACTACAATGTGTGAGTATGTGAGTGTCACATGATTTGTCACTCAAATCACAGAATGATTGTTGTAAGTGAACTGTCATTCATTTAAGCACAAAACTGTCCTCATTCTTCACACAAATATTCTAACAATTTAAAGTGAGTGCAAAAACCTACAACTGAAAATGCAAAAGCACCCTGTCTTTGAGTTTGCAAAAGTAAACTCAAAAGTTTAACCTTATATGAACTACTGGTGCCAAATGGAACAAATTTTGTCTCTATCTTTAGTAGAATCAAACTTTTAAAAAATCTGTCATTTAAGAAAATCTGCCATCCATGCCTTTTCAACTCTATTGATCATAGTGTTAGAAATGCTATAGATACTCAAATGGTTTTGTATTGTTAAAATAAGTATTTCCTAAAAATTCAAACCTATTTATTATTATTCAGTGTTCAGTTTGTCTCCAAGTGCTCATTCAAAATCATTGACCCTGAATTGGCAGGGGTCATAGGGCTGACATCCCCCCACCACCATATTCTTTATCACCCTTACCTTTTGGCTGCCCTGGTGAGGTAACACACTCTATGGGACTGAGAATAGCAAGTGGATGACAGAAGTACCCCTGAGCTTGATTCCCTTTCTCTGTAGCGTCACTGTCAAATTTCCCAGGTAACTGATTTCATGATCAGGCATCATCAGTGTTTGCCCCACCCACCTCCCAACTGTGTCGCTCAAGTGAAGCTACACTTTTTGGGGCAGGGTGGGGGGGCGCAAGGAGGGGTAGGGCACTTAAAAAAACCCACCAAACCTTTATTTTTTATTTATCAAAATGTCTGTTTCATGTCCTACAGATTTTTTCACTAGCTTAGATCAAGATAGGCAGGTACTTTCTCTGAACAGGAGACATTTTAGGAATACCCAAAACTGAACTAAACAAGAAAGAGAAAAACAAATTCATTAATAATGAATTTTCAGCAAAAGTCTGAACTGCATTCTGTCTCCTATAGCAAGTACCATTGACAGGTGTTTTATCTATATCATATTTCTTTCCTCTCTTGCCCCAGAACTCCACACTCTCCCTTGTCCCTGATGCTCCCCTGGAGCTCCCCAGGGATGGTGCCTACCACAGCCTGCCAGGAGCAGCCCCACAACCAGCCCTTCAATTCTTGCCATTGATCCAGCAGTGTGCATGCTGGCTAAATGCTGCCAGGTCAAGCTGGAGAGCAGAACTTGAAAATGTAGTACTAATTACTGTGATTACAATCTGTGTCTCAAGCAGCTAAGACCTCAGGGAAGTATCTATAGGTGATCTGTCTCTGAAACAAAAATCTCAGTTTGAGAGATGCAAAATCTATATATGCAGACTTCCCAACTCGTTAAGTCATAATATGGGCATCACGTTGTTCATGATACCTGTTCCCAAAGCGTATGAACTACTGCAAGCCCAGCATACAGAAAGCCTGAGACAGAGAAGAAAAGTAATCAGACAGAACCCATGCAGCCGCAAAAGTTGCAAACACCAGAGCCCTGCAATATGATGCTCAGATGGTGATTTTCTGCAGGTGACCTGAGACCCTCTGAAGCCTAACAAGGGAGTGAAAGGGTGCTTAAGGAAGCACGATCATAGGCATCATCACTCTGCAAAGAGCATTTATCATGAGAACCTCAAATTTCTTAGTATCCATGTGAGTTATTATTGACCACTGAGCTCCAAAATACAGATTACTAGAGTTAGAGAAAGTGATTTCATAAATATATCTTATATGACTAAAACAAAAGAATAAAAATAAAAAAGAATTTTTAAATGTTGATGAGAGAGAACACCAAGATATTTCATTTTCCTGGGCTCATAAATATCTCTTTAAACAAATTCCAATCACTTGTAAATATGTTGAGGAGGAAGGCAGCTAGTTTTGCTCTGGAGTGCATGGCATATTTTCCTTTCTTTCACAGACTATGAGATTTGCTTGTCCCTGTCCAAATCCGTACAGAGACAGTTCTTCCCAGGGCATGAAAATTAGAAGTAACTGCTCTGAATCATCATGTAGAATTTCTGAGGAATTCCTATTCTCAGTGATATCCCAATGCTAGGTTTCCAAGCACTGTTGTAGAATTGAGTGTGATTTTGCATCTAACCCATCCACAGGGGTCCTTCTGCAGCTTGCAGGTACCACACTGGTTTTCTGTGTGCCTGGGTTCTGGGGTTCTGGAGGATGAGAAGGTTTTCACAGGACATACTGGCCAGTGGCCTCCAGACCTAACCTGTCATTTTGAGCCTGGTCTGAACCAGTATGTGTTGAAGACCACGGAGACTTTATGAAACTATGACTTCAAATATTTTTCTCTCCTCCCCTCATTTCCTTTTTTGAAGTACTCAGTTCACAATTTGTGTCTGTAAGTGTGTTTATTTGAATATGAAACCACTTTTACCAGGCTCGGATGTTTTAAATCAAGAACCCTGAATAGAAGGTAAATGTTTCAGTGTACTCATCCTATAAAGCACCATTATTTGATGACTTATTTGCGGATTACTCAATCTAAATACATTTTTTAAGATTTGTAATTATATATTTTAAGATTTGGTGACTTCAGATGGCAATTTTTCTATTTTAAGAATTACATGAAATCACAGCACTAGCTTGGCAAAATAAACTATTTCTGCTTTTAAAAAATTTTACTGAGCTCCATGTCAGGCTCTTTTACCACTCAAAGTGAGCAATCTATTAAGTCAAAACTTTTGAATACCTAAATTTTCAGTTTTTGCTTTTTCCAGAGCAGACAAGTCTCCTTAGTCTGTTTCTGAATCAGTGTCTCTGGGTCTGTCTAGTTAGCAATAAGAACTCGGTCTTTTGGCTAATGAACATTGATACAAGTTTATCAGCATCTACCACAGGCCTGGTATGTGGTCACCCTCACATTTGTTGACCAAATTTCTTACCAAATTCTTTCCTACTTAACTGTAGGAACCATCTAAATCATCACCATTGCATTTCTCAATGGCAAGAAACACTTGGTTTTTGTTCCATTTCTAAAACAAATTCTTCTAAGAACTATTTGCCCTATACCAGGGGTGTTGAACTCATTTTCACCAGGGACCACATCAGCCTCACAGTTGCCTTTGAAGGGCCAAAATAATTTTAGGACTGTATAAATATAACTACTCCTTTACAGTTAGTTAAGGAGTTGAAATTACATTTGGCCCTTTGAAGGCAACTGCCAGGCTGATATGGCCCGCAGTGAAAAAGAGTTTGAAACCTCTGCCCTATACTATACCATAGCCACAATCTGTCTCCTGCAGGCTGAAAAATAGTTTATTCTACAAGACCACTAAACAGAAAATGCACCAAAAATATGCTCTGATCAATACAAATAACCATAATGAAGACTGTCTCAGAAATAATTTCAATCGATTTGTTCTTTCAAGGAGTCCTTAATTCACTCAGTCCCTGGTCGAGTCGTTACATGAATCAAGAAAGTTTAACTATGAAGATAAAGGCAGATAGTGCAATCGGGGAATACCCATGATGGTTTAATTAAAGAATTTTTGCATCTCACTTACAGAATATTGCTCCTTAAGTACAGCATGGCATTATTTAAAATGTCCCAGAGGCAATTAAGCCCTTGATTAACAATAAAATTTTCTTCCTTAGCATCATCCTCAATTAGCATGAAGCTCATTTCTCATTGCCTGGAACTTCCAGCATGTAGTACTCAATGGATTTAACTTGCACATGCTTCCATATAATCCACAAAAAAAAAAAAGGTTAGAAGAGATTCAAGTATACAAAAGCTAGCCTTTTCTAAAGGTCAGAGTTCTTGTGTTGCAGTTTGCCTCACCTGTCACCTTCAACCTGCAGCCTAGCCCTGTCCACAGAGGTATGATGACTCCCCTCTGAGTTATGAGAGGAACAAGGGGACCTGGTGACCAGGACACAATTTTTAACTCTGAGAGATCAGTGGCTCTTGAGCTCAAAGAAGAGGCCAAGACAGTGATTAATAACATACTTGCTCACATGACTGCTCTAGTCTGTGCTTTGAGAAGAAGGCAGTGGTCACGAGTCCCAAATAGCTAGCTTGGAAGACCTTTCCCACTTCCCTGGAAAGGAGGTGACTGGTAGGGAAAGAGTAGCAGTTAAGGGCATGGGCTCTGGAATCAATCCAGCAGACTTGGATCTGGTGACACCTTAAGCAAGTTACTGAACCTCTCTAAATCTCAGGTTCATATTATGAGCTGTATTGTTGTGAGAAGTCAATGAAATGATGCACATAACACACCCGACAAAGTGCCTGGCACACACACAGCAAATCCAGACAATAATAGCTA
The DNA here is from genome assembly GCA_004027735.1 of Carollia perspicillata. Classification (NCBI taxonomy): domain Eukaryota; kingdom Metazoa; phylum Chordata; class Mammalia; order Chiroptera; family Phyllostomidae; genus Carollia; species Carollia perspicillata. Next base: position 82,643 of record PVKM010001176.1, read on the forward strand.
CTATTAAGGAGGAGACACTAGCCCTCCACTTTCCTGACCTCCGTAAGCTAGACACATGGGTCTGGAACAGGGCACCTAGGACTCTGCTCAGGTATGCTGTACACACACACACACACACACACACACACACACACACACAGGCATATGCACGTGGTGGCAGGCACTCTGCTACATCTCAGGAACATACTCAGGAGCCTGCTTCCATGCTGCAGGTCAGCACTGCAGAAAATAAAGACGTCAGATTTACATCTCCTCTCTGATGTCCCCAGGTCTCCAGAACTTAATAGCTTGATGAGCCATATATAAATTTTGCCTTATGAGTGAATTTGTAATCAGCTGTACAATAATGTTTCATGATTATCTATGCACATTAATCTACATCTGAAAAGAGGAAAATCAAAAGAATTTTGCTATTCATTTTATTTTAATGTTAGACAAATTTTTATTTGTAATTCATTGATTGATCAAATAGATATTAGACACCTAAAGCAAGCAGGATTGGGAGTAAGGGGTCAGGGGAGGATCTGCAAATGAGGAGGAGATAATCAGCCTTGGGGGAGGTTGAGCTCTGGCGGCAAAGACAGGGGTTTCTAAGGCAAGAGGGCAGATGCTAACACTGATTGGAAAGCAGTGGCCCAAAACTGAGAGGTAGGAGTGGGGATTCCAAAAAGGCTTCTCACCCTACCCAGTGTAGTTCCGTTGGTTAGGCATCGTCCTACTGAGCAAAAGGCTGCTGGTTTTTTTTTTTTTTAATTGTTTTTCAGTACAGTTTTCTGTTTTTTACTCCCATCCCAGACCATCCCCCAGTGCTCCCCACCTCCCTCCCATTTCCACCCTCCTTAGTTTTTGTCCATGTGTCCTTTATACTTGTTCCTATAATCCCCTCCCTTTTTCCCTGAAATTCCCTCCCCTCTCCCCTCTGGAGACTGTCATCCCCTTTTCTATTTCAATGTCTTTGACTATATCGCCAGGGTTGATTCGGCTGATCTGGCTGGCTAGGCGGGTGTCCCCTTCCTCCCTCA
>PVKM010001177.1:0-59207 GCA_004027735.1 Carollia perspicillata
CTCCTTTGTTGAAAATTAGTTGTCCATATTTGTGTGGGTTTACTTCTGGGCTGTCAGTTCTGTTCCATTCGTCCATGTGCCTGTCTTTCCTGCCAGTTCCATACTACTTTGACTGTCGTCTCTTTGCCATTCAGTGTGAAGTCAGGGAGCGTGATACCTCTGGCTTTGTTCTTTTTCTCTCAGGATTGCTTTGGCTATTCTGAGGTCTTTTGTGGTTCCATATAAATTTGAGGACTTTTTTTGTATTTCTGTGAAAAATGTCATTGGGATTTTGACGGGGATTGCATTAAATCTGTACATTGCTTTAAGTACTATGGCCATTGTAACAATGTCAGTTTTTTCAGTTCATGAACATGGAATATCTTTTGATTTCTTTGTACCCTCTTCAGTTTCTTTCAACAATGTTTAGTAGTTTTCCATATGCAGGTCCTTCACTTCCTTTGTTAAGTTTATTTGTAAGTATTTTGTCCTTTTTTTTTGCAATTGTAAATGGGATTGTTTTCTTCATTTATTTTTTGATATTTTACTGTTAGTATATAGAAGTGCAATGGATTTTTGTATACTGATTCTGTATGCTGCCAGTTTACTCTATTTGTTTAGTGTTTCTAATAGTTTTTGGTGGGCTCTTTAGGGTTTTCTATAGATAGAATCATGTCATCCATAAATAGTGACAGTTTTACTTCATTCCTGGTTTGGATGCCTCTCATCTCTTTTTTCTTGCCGGATTTCTCTGGCTAGTACTTCCAGGACTATGTTGAGTAACAGTAGCAAGAGTGGGCATCCTCGTCTTTTTTCTGATCTTAGAGGAAAAGCTTTTAGTCTTTCACCATAGAGAGTATGATATTAAAGTAAGTATCCTTTCCAGAAAAATCTCAGAACTCAGCTCTTTTGCCAAATACAACAAGTAAAGAGCATACCAAGAAATTTCTATTTCCACTGTCACATAGTTTTCCCATCTGTTCTTTTTCTATTGTAATATACTTCAGCCAGTTTAACCAAGATCAGTGTAAAAAGTTCTTATTTTAGGATTTAGACAAATTTTTTTTGGTTTTTAAAAAGATTATATTTATTTACCTTTAGAGAGAGCAGTAGGGAGGGAGAAAGAGAGGGAGAGAAAGATCGATGTGCGAGAGAGACATAGGCGGGTTGCCTCTCGCACACGCCCACCTGCCCACCTGGGGACCTGGCCCACAGCCCAGGCCTGAGCCCTGACCAGGCTTTCGTCACTGCTCCTGCTCCATGTCATGCTCTCCTCATTTCTACACTGGAAAAGTATGAAAACCTGCTCGCCTCTGGTCTCCCCCTCTGCTGATTCGTTATTGACTAAACCCTTAGAGCAGTCTTCGTCTGTGACAAAACACGATGTTCCTGTAGAGGCTGGTTCATTGTTTTTTAATAGGGTTGGTGGGACTGTTCCCCTGTGTCCTCATGTTCCTGTGAAAATGTTTTTCATAGTTTGGGTCTCTGTGCGTTGAGATGGATGTGGAGGATCTTATTTTTGAAACAAGAGCTAACAAAATAATTAAAGTTTTTACAAATATCAAATCTGAGGGAAGGTAACAGAAATGGATTATGTCTTTTACCAGTAAGACTTTGGTATGTGCTTGTCAGTAAGTTGCAAAGTGGAGTAACAGTGGGACTTGAGCCTTACACAACAGGAGTGTGTCTGCATTTTTTTCCTGATACAATTGACTCTGGAGGAATCTCCATGTACATGAAAGAAACATTGCAGTAAAACTGAATAGGTTGTTGTTAAATTTCTCAAGACCATAAAAATACTAGAAAATGATGAAAACAAGACTGGAAATGACATTGAAAGGCCAATCTTACGTTGTACCGTACTTTTAAGTTCTAGTGGGAGAGAGAGAGTGGGAGTCGAGTCCAGCACACACCTTTTGGAGAGAACTCTTAACAACTTGGACCTCTAAAGCTGAGATGAAGGCAGCTCAGTCCAGGATCTCTTTGTGAGCCATTTGTCACGACCTTCTCTGTGGTGGTTTGCAGTGGAGACCCCAGGATCTTTCCTCATGTGGATTTCTGCCGCCCTCCCCACACTTTGGAAACCCCATCGGGTGTTTTACTTGGGCTGTAGGCAATAGCATGGATACCTGGAAGCACACTGCTTTGGAAAGCCACTTAATAAAATGCCTCTCGCAGCTCTCTGGAAGTATAGATTGTTCAACTCAGTTAGGTATACTGAAGCTAGGAAAGGTTTGAAGTGCAATCACAAAGTTCTGTTTAGCCCAGAAAAGTAAATCTGATAGAGGAGAATGGTCAAAACAGCTACAATAAGCATCTACAAATGGCTTATGTTGGATAGATACACAAGCATGGCATTTTAGATTGGATGCGTTGATCATTTTAGATTAGTCCACTGTGGCTTCCTTCAATGGTTCTCCATTGTACTTGGGATTCAATTCTAAGTTTTTACTATGGACTGCCTGGAACTAGGGTGACCATTTATCATCAAAATCAGACTTCCTGGGTGTGAAAGAAAATGGTATCACTACTTACACCTGAAGAACAGGAGTGCGTACCCAGCCCTGTCTGAGGCACATGGGGACCTACGGTTTCCTGAACTCTCATATCCTGTGGCTCCCTGGCTCCCTGGGCCCTGCTTGCCCTCCCGCCTCATCTCCTTTTCCCCACACCCCCCACGGGCCTTGTTTCTCATTCTTGGCTGGTCTAGGTCTGTACTTGTCTTGGAGCCTGTATACAGGGGTGGACAAAAGTAGGTGTGCAGTTGTTTGTGTGAAAAATGATACCATAATTAAGAATACAAGGATGAGCTCTGTGTCTTATGTCCTCATAACTGTAAAACCTACTTTTGCCCACCCCTGCACTTTCTCTTCTCTGCCTGAAACACTTTGCCCTCAAATCCTTAAATGGCTAACTTCTTTCTTGGCACAAATGTCATTTCAACAGTGAGGCCCTCACGTCTAAACGATTCCTTTTCCTTCCCAGCACATCAACGTTTGTTTCTCATCGCACTATTGAAAATGTGTGTGTGTATTTGTTTACATCCAGTGCTTAGGACAGTGCCTAGTATGTGAGATTCCAAAGTATTTGTTGAATGAATAAAAATAAGTTCATTATTACAACTAAAATGATCCATTCCTGTTGAATTCTGTATCATGGTGTTAAAACAAAAGTTATTTCGGGAAAATGAGCTTGCTGAAGGAGGCAGAAAATACTATTTCCTTGGATTATCTTAGACTTTGACTGATTGTCATTTCCTCACTGAAGCTCGATTTTCAAATCTGTAAAGTAGGGGTAACAATGTCATTGCCCAGCTCACCATTATAATACCATAAAACAAATGCTTGGGAAAGGACTGTACAAACTGTGTTGGGGGGATTGTAATTAGAAGGTGTTACATTATCTCTTGTACTTATCTCCCACTTAAAATTTTGCTGTTTCCCAACTTCCCCATTTCTATCAAGACCTCCAGGCTAAAACTCGAGAAATATTCTTCGCTCCACCTTCTCTTTTGTTCTTGATGTGGATTTAAATCTCTACGCTTTCTTAATTCTTCCTTTGAAACATCTCTGATACCAGTTTTTGTTACCACTGCTTAACTCCCAACCCTGTTGCCTCATCACTTTTTCCTAGATTACGTTTTTAGCATTCAATATGTTTGGTTTCTCTTTCCCATCTGGCTCACCGAAGGCAGATTATTCTCCCTTGGAAGAGATGTTTGCGGACAACCTCCAGTGATCCCCCCTAGCCCATTTGAAAACATTCACATCTTTAGCCTGGTCTGTGGGGTCTTCTGAAGCCACGCTCAGCTTGTTAATTTCTGCCTGTCTGTCTCCGCAGTTTCTTGTTAATTCACCCATTTCCGTTTTCCTTTCCCTTGCTTCTCCCTGTAACCTAGAAGGTTCTTCTACTCAAGGACCTTTGTCTACAGGGAGCCTTTTCTGACATCACCTCTTACATTTAATCTCAATGTATTTTAAAAACATCTTCAGTTATTTTCTGTCACATAAACTTGTACACCAACTCAAGCTTCCATGTGCTGAGCACCCACCACGTGTCGGGAATAATATTCTACATGTTCTATTTAATAATTACAAAAGTCAATCCAAAGCACCCCAAGAATGGCGTTAAAGCAGTTATTTACTAGTCTGTGTTATTATGTAACTGTTGTATATAAATGTGCTTTCAATCTAAGAAATGTAAAAGATTTCAGAAGGACCTGTGTCTCATACTTCCTCACTTGCACATGCTGTTAGCAATATTAAGTTTTCACTGATACTTGCTAAAATTGCATGCGTGTTGTCTGTTTCCTAAAGGCTGACTTTTCTTATCATCCAGCACACTTGATACCTATGAATCGGTGTGTTAAAGAACTTTAATGGCCCAAGAAGTTCTTATCTGAACAATTAAATCGGAACGACAAAAGTTCAGGGAGTTTGCAAATTGCGTTGTAATCATTCGTTATCCAGGAACAATTTTACGACCATGGAATTTATGTGGTATTCACCCTTCCCCCCAAGAAATCAGCACATTGGTTTTGTAGTCATGCAAAGATAATTTTAGTATAACAGTGGAGTAGTTGGAGCAGCATAGCAGATTTTTTTTCCCTTTCTTTTACTACTAGTTACTTCAGACCCTGGGGCTCACAGTGGTTTGAGGTTAATGAAGTGTTGCATTGTCATTAGCTATGGTGAGTTTATGGTGTCACAAAATACCAAGTTTTCTTGCCACTTGATTTTTTTCCCTTGCCATATGATTTTGATGCATTTTTCACTTTGCAAATACTACGTGCTTTATGTTTCCGTATTCCCAGAAGTCACTTGGTGATAGCCAAGTTTGCCTGAAGTAATTCTTATGGCATTTACAGCTGTATGTCATATCAGTTCACCCCATGAAGCTTATTACTGATCTGTTTGAACCAGGTATTTCATCAGTGTGTTTTTGCAGGTATTCACTTTAACAGCAGCTCTTCAGAAAAATTGAATGTATACACCACCGAATCTTGAAAAGGCCAAAATCTAAATGAAATATTTATATTTGGACATACGATGTCTACTTCAGCCAGGACAGCTCTAAAAATAATCAGACACATCATTCCTAAAATCTGTGAGACAACTTCAAATTACATCTAAATGGTGATTAAATTATCAGTGCAATTTACTGCTGTTAAAAGAAATGTTGAATTTTGGTCTCTCTCTGGCTATCCCATCTTTTGTGACACATACATTGTTTGGAGACTTCACTTAGAAAAAAAACAGGAATTTATGACTTCATCAAAAGCCTCATTAGGGAATATATTTGGCTTTCATGCAGAGTTTCTTCTTTTTCTTTTTCCTCTCTCTTTTTTTTTTACAGTTGTTGTTCCCAAGAATTTCAGTCTTTGCACTCACATAATTTGGGGGATTTTGAATACGACATCATCCAGCCACAGCTGTTTTAGATATGCCACAAATTGTAGTTGTATGAAATTGATTTTTTTTCTGAATATGGAGAAAAGCAAAGAGTACAGAAGAGAAAACAAAATAGGGAAAATTTAAACTGTCTCCATAGTAATTGAATAATTCATGGAGCCAAAATGCTATAGCTTAGTAGTAACTACCTTGCTTTTAATACAATGTCAAATACTAGTGGTTTGGTTTTCATTTAGTGCAGATGTGGAATATTGTTTATCTCTAGGGTGGTTTATAAGAAATTATGGTCATGGTAGAGAGGTTTAATTTGGGTTCGCTCCATGAACTTGAGGCATTTTTCCCAATAAGGAACTGGCGGGAGAATTTTAGGTACATTGAAGAAATAAATACAGAAAGCTTGCTCAACCTCAACAACTTGGAAAACTCCCCTTATGTTTTATTTTTGTCTAATTTTCTCTGAGCTCATTGTCAGTACCTTCTTTACTAACTCATTTCTTTTTTATTGTACCCCATTTTCTACTTGGAATAACTTTTTGTGTAATGGAATCAGTTGGATTTCTTCTTCCTGTTTATACCCTTTCAGAGGTACAGCATTGAAAAAAAGTTAGTTACATTGAACATTTGCACTAAAATTTGTTTCACTTACTTCCTCCCTAATTATCCATTTTTTCTCATTTTGAACTCTAATACATTGAGAATTGGAAGGAATTCTGTTCTGAATAATTGGAATGACCAATATTAGCCTATTGGAGTTACATAGAGCAGTGCTTAGAAACCTGAGTACTAGAATCTCGTGGAGAACATTTGGAAACACATATCTGCAAGGGTGTTCCTAAAGATTCCAACCTAGTAAGGCCACAGTGGCCCTGTGAACAAGTACTGGAAATAATTGACAACAGTGTTTATAAGTCACCTTGACTGACACTCTTAAAGCAACAATTTTCAACCAGTGTGCTGCAAGAATTTCTAAATCACGTGACACCTGACAGTCAGTGGCACTGACCTCTTTTACCTTAAATTATCAAATAAAAAAATGACAACAGTCAATACAACAAAAGCTGTCTGGTGTGAATGAATCAGTATTAGAGCTATTTTTCTTGTCAGATCAGCAAAAATTCTATTTTTGGTGTGCCACAGAATTTTAGTAATTAGTTTATGTGTGCCATGAGGTGAAAAAGGTCGAAAATCGCTGCTCTAATGACTAGTTTAAAAAGAAAAAAAAATATTCTTCTGCACATTTATTTTTCAGCTTACTTCTCAAAAATTCTATATTACCTGGCTGGTGTAGCTTAGTGGATTGAGCGTGGGCCTACGAACCAAAGGATCGTGGTTCGATTCCTAGTCAGGGCACATGCCTGGGTTGCAGGCCAGGTCTCAGCAGGGGATGCACGAGAGGCAACCATACATTGATATTTCTCTCCTTCTCTCCTTCCCTTCCCCTCTAAAGATAAATAAATAAAATCTTTTAAAAACCCTGTATTATACTAGACTGTTTAGTTGGATTATAAGTAAAAAAAGAATGATTTAGGCTAAATAAAATAATTAATTGGACTATTAATGGATTGGACTATTAATGGATCTATTAGTAGGTATTAGACTTATTATTAGTAATATTAGATGGGCAATGCGGAATCTGCAAGGTGTTTTTCCTACAAAAAGAAAAAACGTATCTCAGAAGATATACTGGAATATACGTGTGCCGCAGATGGGACCAGCCCAGTGAATGAGATCGTGGCGTTTGCAGGAAGATCGTCTTCAGCCTTGTGTTACTGGAGCAGGAGTCTGAAAGGCCAGTGGAGAAGCAGTGGCTAGAGAGGTGGGAAGAAGACAGGAAAGATGTTTAGAGACAGTCAGGGCAAAAGAGCATTTCAAGGAGTGAATAGCCAAATTGTCTAAAGCTGCCACAGAGGTCAAGTTACATGAGGACTAGAAAACTGGCTTTACCAAACCGGTGTGGGGGGAGGTGGGGATGAGGGGTAGGGTGGAAGGTTCTTGTATCAAAGATGTACTTTTCAAGCTTGAGTTATTTACATCTCCGTATTTTTTTTCTGTTTCTAATATCATCCTGTCTGTTTTCACTGTTCTTCTTTGCTTTTACAGGTGATACTGCATGATTAAAGATAATCAAAACTTTATAAAAAGGTATATTTGACATTCACTTCACAATCATCCCAGTCCTCTTCTACCCCTTCACCTACCTCATTCCTTATAAACAACCATTCTGACTAGTTTCCTGTTTATCCTTTTGTGTTTATTTCTACAAAGTCCCAAAGATCTCTATCACATAGCTTTCTATCCTTATGAAAATCCACCCTCTCTTCAGTCCCATAGAATTAACAGCACAGTCATGGGCTCCAGGTTCTCAGCCCTGGGCTCGTGGGGAGAGTGACTGCCACGTGACTGTATGATAAAAGTGCCTCACCATATATCCCTAGAGAGTCTGTGCCTGAGCGCTACAGGCAGTCCTGAAGTTCATGTTTTATTATTTCGTCTTCCTCTATCTGTTAATCCCAGAACATAAGCACTTAGCGTGTTGTGTGAGGTGGAACATGATAGAATTTATTTACATTGTGTGGTTTTTAAAGATAAAAAATTCTGTGATGAATTCAGCCCCTGCACAATAATTTTGTAGCTCAATATTCCAGCACCCACACTAGAATTTGAATTACACACCAAGCCCTTTCAAGATTATGGAGACCCTAGATCCCAATCCAGACCCACCTTCAGCCTTTTTGCTTTTGTCCAACGAGAGTCGGAAGAACACAGAAACAGCAAGGAGTTTCTCAAAACGTGTGACTGAGATGTTTTGCCTCTAATGTTGGGAGGGATTAAGGTGAAGGAGAGGCTACAGTTTGAGAGAGATCTAGCAGACAACTTGGAAATGGTCCTAGAATGGGAAAAAACCCAGGATGTAGATTAGGTGGTTCTCTAAGCCAATATCTCCAGTGCCTTCCGGCCTAATAGGACTAAAGCCCAGCCTTTTATGTGTCCAGGCTTACTTAAGACAGACACTAAATCCAACTCTTTGAGTTCTTGTCATACATCGATGTGAGCCTGATAAGCCAATGTCTGGTGAGTCCCGTGTCCTGCATGGACACCTCTGACTGGGGGAGTCGGAGGCAGCCCCGTACATAGTGTGGCGAGGAGGCGGCTCAGAGTCAGGATTTATATGTTACTTTATGGAGCAGGGATTAAGGTACACATTAGGAATTGAACTTGGACATTAACTAATAAAGAGCAGACACGTAAAAGAGGGTGAAAGACAAATACCACATGATTTCACTTATATGTGGAATCTAATGAACAAAATAAACTAACAAACAGACTCACAGGTGTAGGGAACAGACTGACAGCTGTCAGAGAGGAGGGCGGTTGGGGGCGCTAAGTGAAACAGGTGAAAGGATTAAGAAAAAAAAAAAGAAAAACTCAACACCTCGTAGACACAGGCCACAGAATGCAGATTGCCAGAGGAAAGGGCGGAGGGAGGAGATAGTGAGGGATGCGGGAGATAAGGGGCGGCGGAGCAGGAGACCTGACTCTGGGTGGTGAACACATAGTACAATATGCAGACGATGTATTCTAGAACCGCACACTTGAAACCTGTATGATTCTGTTAATAATGGCATCCCATGAATTCAATCAAGTTTAAAAAAGAAAGAAAGAAAGTAGAAGTGGCCGTGGCCCATCACCACCCAGAGCACGGCCCCTTCATCAGTGCTCGTCAGCGTCTGTCTATGTAGCACTGGAAACTGACCGGGTGTTCATGCAAAGGAGGTAAGGGAGGCCGTGGGCCCCGGTTTGCCATGTACCACAGTTGGCGAGGTAAGGTTAGAAGCTCTCGGACTGTCCCCACAAGTTAAAATTAGATTTAGATGCTGGCCTCATCTAAATGTGGTTTTGCAATCTCAAAATTTGGCCCTTAAGACCCCAACCAAACTCTATTGGGTCAAGCGGCCAGATTGGCTGTAGGGGAGCCGTATTCCAATTTAAATATGACTTTAACATAACCTGGTAGTACGTAGCAGCAAGCCCATGTATACGTTACCCAACTATGAGTACATTCTCCAAATGAGGCCTCTTAGTGAATGTGAATTGATCCCAGCGTAATTCAGACTGCGAACATGCAGTGGTTATGCTAGGAGACAGACATTCCTAGTTTATGGGGTAGATGACCCAGGAAAGTCGGGGGCCGATAGTAGCAGCTAGGATATGGAGCGATGATGGGGTGCACACATCGGAACTGTACCCTCAGCTTTAAATGTGTGTGTCGAGATATAAATTTATTACAACAGGATTCTATAACAACATGGGATTTTAAAAATCATTTGCATTAAAAGGGGAGCCCTAAGTTCAGACAGTGAAAGCACCTGGATAAAAAAGACACCTGGAATTTTCTGGTCTTCTTGCCGTCCTAGGCTTGTGCCAGGCTCAGTACAATGCTACCAATGGGAAGTTCTCTATGGAAATCTATAGGAGGTTTCGATACAGTATGGACTAACATCTATGAAAGCAAGTAGGGAAAAATTCCATAGGTGCTACTCTAATGAATGCAGTGTAGAATACTGTCACTTAATGTGATAAAGTAATTTTTAAGAAATACAATAAGCCTTTATAAATGAGCTGTCATCGTCCTTTGTGTGGCTTTGTCTCTATTAGCAACATGATGTGGGGTAATGTCACTGCTGTCCAAGATACTATAAAACTTCATTAGTACGGAAGAGTGTACCTGAAAATGGCCTGTAAATTAATGGTTTTTAAAATAAAAACAGTGACTTACTAGGTTAGTGAATGGAGAATTTGCTTGAAATACCATCGTGATTTGAACAAACCTGGATTACCATGAAAAAATGGTAGATCGGGGCCCAAACTTTTTAAATTAAACCACCGAGGCAGTTTAACTGAAGAGTCTCATCAGCTTGTATCATCTGGGAATTGTCTTGGTTCCCATTCTCCCTCGACAAGACCAATTGTGTTTGTCTTGGGGGGAGAAGAGAGTCTGCTCCTTTGCACAACTGACTGGGTGCGTGGAGTCGGGAGTGAATTAGGTGGCCTTTGGGGGTGGGTGGAGCATTCTGCCCAAGCCTTTGTTACAGTACAGATTCAGAAACCAGTGTCTTCAGGCTCAAACTCTCACCCTGGTTCTTATGAGAGGGCTTAGGAAGGGAATTGCAACCCCCAGCTTCCCAGTCACGTGTGTGTTGGGTGTGCAAAATGTGCTTGGCAGGTCCTTCTCGCTTTTACAAAAGGAAGCAGCTCAGCTCATAGATGAGTGATTTGTTTTTCCCTTTCAGCCGTGATTGTTGTACTATGATTATGAACCTATACTTTGTCTTTATTCTCCTCCCTTTTTTTTTTTTTTTTTGCTTTTAGTGGAGCCACTAAATGTTTTGAAGAAAGGTATCCACAACAGGCTTTGCGGTCAGAGTCCTTCTATCGGCATTTGTCCTTTTACGAAAGGATTGTCACTGCGCAGGGCTGTGGGTGGCAGATGGCAGATGAGGGGCTGTGGGGCTGCAGCTGTGCTCTGGAAAATACTGTTAAAATGAACTTCCATTGCAGATTGGTCCAATAGAGTGTTGTGATGAAGCACAGTTGAAATTCTACTGTGAAAAGGAAAAAAGCATTTATCTGGTTTATGGACACTTTCACGGTGAGCAGTGTCGATGAGATATCTGGGCAGAGAATCGGTGGGCTGCGACCCAGAGAGGCCCCTAGGGAGTGACTGGAAGAAGTATTCTAATCCAGTATTTGATGGAAGAGAAAGCAATTACATTATTTATTCTAAGAAGTTTTCATTTCACAAACTAATCTTGTATAACCTTGTCATATGGATTCTTATGTGTGCATAAGATCAGGTTCGGATGCGGTGAGTTTGCATATTAAGTAGATGCTACTTTGGCCTGCACGGGACAGTACAGATATATTACAGATACATCGTCATTGCAGTGAAAAGCACAGTATCTGGAGCTGTACTGCCTGGGACCGAGTAAAATTTAGTAAAAGTTACTAAAATAGTAAATTTTAGCATTTACTATTCGTGACTACTTGGGCAATTATTTAACATCTTAGCATCTCGCCTTTTTTAGGTTTAAAACAGTGGATGAGATGAGACAACTCTATCTAATAGGGTTGATGCGAACACTTAATAATTATGGAAAGGTACTTAGAATAGTTTCTGACAATACAGAGCTGTAGTATATCAGCTATTAGTTTTTTCAAGAATTTATTTTATTCTTTCTAGTATTTGTAGATTCTCCCATTTTAATATTATTGTAATTCATTGATCTGCCCCCCATTGTAGACTGTTGAGCTGTTTCCCCATTTTACATCATTTAAATAATGCTGCAGAGATTGCCTTTGTTCTTATGATTTTACATGCTCGCAATATGAATACATAAAGTCCTTAAAGCGTAATACCTGTGTCAAAGACTACGTATTTTAAGTTTTCTTGGATGCTGCTATAAATTGCCCTACAAAATGTGTGAGGCCACTTTTCTCCTCCTGTCTTCTTCAACATAAGATATTACTAATTTTTCAATTTTTACTAGTGTAATTGGTGACCAGTGATGCCAATTTTATTTTAATTGATATTTAATTATAAGTAAACTAGAATATGAATAATTTCAAAATAATGAAGGAAACATAGATTATTAAATAAATAATGCAGATAAAACATGCTAAACCATTTGGGAAAAAATAAAGATAGACCCTAACTTTATTTCTTACACCAGTATGAGTTTGTAATGGATCAAAGATTTAAAAGTAAGAATTACTCTATGAATAATGTTTTGGGGCCTTTTGGGTTTTTTCCCCATGAAGTACATTATCGTGTAATTGGCTCCATTTTCTGGAGCCAGAAACTTTTTGGATTTACTTTATTCTAACAGATCCTTTTGTATAAATATAGTTGACTTTTAGTTTTCTGGAGCCAGAAAATGGAGCCAGTTACACTGGCTTCATTGATTTGTCAATGCTTTTCATATGTTCTCGCTTTGTTAAGAACACTTCGTCTTCAAAGGAAGTAACTGTATGTCAGATTATTTACTCTAATTTTCTCAATTTATTATTGACTTTTGAGTAATATATTTATGGCTTTTCTTAATATAGCTATGCTTACTCTAATTTTTTAAATTCTCACCTGAGGATGTTTATTGATTGGAGAGAGAGAAAAGAAGCAGGAGAAGGTGGGAGGTAGAGGGAGAGAAAGGCATTGATGTGAGAGAGAAACATCAATTGGTTGCCTCCCATATGTACCCTGACTGGGGATCGAACCTGCAACCTTTTGGTATATGGGATGATGCTCCAACCAACTGAGCCACTGGCCAAGGCTATTCTAATTTTTATGTATTCAGATTTACATATTTTTATTTTGTCATTGGTTCTGAGTATTATATCATTCTTCAAAAGGTCTTTCCTAGCATAGGATCACATTTAAGAAGATTCACTCATCTATTCCTTCGGTGCTTTTGTAATTATATTTTTACCTATAAATCTTGGACCCATTTCAAACTTACCTTGGTATAAGAAATGAAGTAACGATCGAGGCTTTATTTTTTCTCCTGCTGGTTAGCATGTTTTGACCAATATCATTTATTGAACAATCCATCTTCCCCTTACTATTTTGAAATGTTATACTTCTCATAAACTAAAGCTTTATGTATATTTGAGATAGTTCTGTCTGGACTCTGTTTTGTTAACCAGTCTGTTGGTCTGCTATTACACTAGTAATAAGCAATCTTAATTATTGTATATTTGTAATAGTGTGTAAGTCCTGACTTAACATTGTTGTAAGGTTTTGCAACCTTAATTAAAACAACATCTAATGAATCCAATTTCACTATATTCTAATTCATATAAATAAGAATTAAGCTTAAAAGATAAACTTACAGCCATATTGCAATGAAATGACTCTGAACTAAATGATGTTGGGGGCCTGCTGTACTTAAAAATTCCTGTTACATTCAGCTACCCTCACCCAACACCAGGTATTCCAGGTATTTTTAGTTCTTTCTTTAATGTGTTTTTCCTGGCAAACTTAAATATCTTTGTCGTGTTTTAAAATAAAAGTACCATAAAATCTGTAGGTTATTTTAATTGAGAAACCATTGAGTTTGTAAGTTCAGTAGGACTTAATATCTTAATATTCAGTGGGATTTAATTCCTGAGGTCATCTTAAATGGAATATTTTCCTCCATTAGATTTTCTCTCATTATTGTTTATATATGAAAAAGCTTTCATTATATATAATTAGTTTTATAACCTGACACCTTCCTTAATTATAATGTTACTGATATTTTCCATTTGATTTTTTTTGTTTTAGTCATATTACTCACAAATTATAGCTATGTTTCTTTTCTTCTAATATTTGTGCCATTATTTCAATGTTTACACCTTTTATTTCTTTTCTTGTCTTATGTCACTAGATGATTCTTTCCAACGAGTAGCATTTTACTTTCAACTTTTTGGACTTACTTTATTCTAACAGATCCTTTTGTATAAATATAGTTGACTTTTAGTTTTTAATCCAGTCTGAAATTCTTTTTTTTATGCAAATAACTGACTGCTCAGTAAGCAGTTATTATTATGACAAAATGTTTGGTTGTACTTTTACCAGCTTGCTTTCTAAAAATTCACATTATATAATCTGCGATTATTTTTAACTATCCATTACCAACTTGTTAACGGAATATGAGGATATTAGTATACTTTGACAGATGTCACAATGTGCCACCCCAAAACATGCCATTCTGGCATAAGGATCATTTTGAACTGAAGGAGACTGAGAAACAGCTGACGTAAGAGGAACTCTCTGCCTTCTGCCTTTCTGCCTAAAAGCAGGGAATACATTTTCCTTTGTAAAGGTGAAATAAAATTGTATCTTGTAAAGGTGCTCCCTCTTCCCTGTACCAAACGTTGCTGAACTACCTTATCTGTCATACATTTTCTAGTCTCCTTCCCATGATTTACCTCTAGGGGCCCAAGTCCCCCTTCTCTGTCTTCAGTCACTTCTCCACAATGTGCTCCCCTGTGGTAAATGGTGGATAGGCCAAGGCCCTGGGTCTGATCTCCTCTTTGGGTCTTCACTTTTTGTGTGTGAAGCCCCTGTGCATTTAAAGACATTTAAAAAAGACATCAATAACATTTGTATACCTTTTCTCCTGTTAATATGACTTCCGTCAGTTTAGTTTTTAGCCCTCAGTCACCGAACCTAAGAGGGTAGAGAAAAGAATATTCCTTTCCTACAGTTTCTTTCCTTTTTTAAATCCTCACCTGAGGACATTTTTTCATTGCTTTTAGAGAGAGAGGAAGAGAAGGGGCAGAGGGAGAGAGAAGGAAACATCGATGTGAGAGAGAAACATTGATCAATTGCCTTCTTGTATGTGCCCTGACACTGGGGATTGAACCCACAACCTGGGCGTGTGCCCTGACCAGGAATCGAACTTGCGACCTTTTGGTCTATGTGGCAATGCTTCAACCAACTGAGCCAGACCAACCAGGATACAACTTCTATTTTAATTTTCCTTGATTTCTTGCTCATGGTTGAGACTTTTATTTTACTTTATTAAAAGATAATTTTCAGAAAAAGATAAAATCATGTCTTTTATGCAGATTTAATAATGAACATGTATTAAAGAATTTAATTAACTCATATAGTATGAAGGAATCAAGTAGATGTTATAACAGGTTCAGAGAAAGTCAGAATAGCAGAGATTTATATAAGGTAAAGAAATATTGAGATGACTTGTAAATGGAAGCAAAACTTCTACAGGGGGTAGGAAGTCAATTGAAACATTATCAGGCAGGTCAGAATGCACATATATACCAGTTGACTATAACTGGCAAAGAGTTACAGAAATACCTCAAAGATAATAATAGAACTAGAATTCATTAACCCAGGAGGGTATGCTGTATGAGATGCCTACTTTCTTGAGGCATTATTTTTCTTTGATTTTCCTTTTACATAGGAGATGTTTATATTTATTTTATGTATTATGTAATTAACAGAGTTGTTTAGTCTTCATACTCTATATCAGGTGCTAGAACGTTTTTTCTTTAAAGAATAATAGCAAATACTCTAGGTTTTGTGGAATGCATGGTTTCTGTTATATACTCTTCGTTTTATTGTTTTTATTTTCTCTCCACAACTTGTTCCTAGTACAAAAACTACTATTAGCTTGTGGGCTGTACAAAAACAGGCTGCAAGCTGTATTTTGCTGACTTTGCTCTATCCGAATAATTTGAAATTCAGCAACAGTCTTTTCATCACATCAATTTTCAGTTCTTGAGATCTTTGTTTTGGTAAGTCATGTATGCACACACACACACTCAGTCTCCTGAGAAAACAGCTCAGTACCGCACTGGAGCTATTTTCTGTTAGTCTCGGCATGTTTCTCAGTGCTTCCGTCAGGTCTGTCACTCACCAAGGACAGGGCAGTGGGAGAGACAGACCCCGGCTATGGGCTATCCACAGGTGTGTAGGGGAGGAAGATTTTTCTTCCACCTTTCTGGGTTTTTTTGAAAATCTAATAATGAAATCAACATAAGACAGATTAACAGGAATAGAAGCAAATTAAATTTTGTGTGTGTGGGAACCCCAAAGATAGGAGAATCAAGGGCAAGGTGGACAGCTGAGGCTTCTATGCTGCCCCGAGCTAAGGCATGGGAGTGTGGGCCTGGGGCTTCAGAGGGGGAGGGTGATTCACAGGTTGATAAAAAGAGCAGGCATTTGGTCGTCAGGTGTCTACCCTCCGTACAGATTGGTCCTTCAGATAAAAAGCTATCTCTGGCAGTAGCCTTCTCTTTCTCATAATAGGTCAGGCCCCTTCCCTAATTCTTTTAAGCAGTTAAGGAAGAGGTAAAAATTCTTCTTGAGTCAGCTGGGCTTTGATTGACTTTAGCCTTAAATAATTCACATGCTGAAGTGGTGTCTTCTGGAGTGGCAAATTTAACTTCCCTTCAGGGGCACTGCCTGCTGAAAAAAGAAAAAGTCGAATACAAGTTGGTCTATACAATTTCATTTCAAGAGTAAACCCAACTTCTGCTTTCATCCGGGATGCACTAACAAAGATCTGATTGACCCTCCTCCCCAAAACAACAACAACAAAATGTTCAAACTGTGAAACAAAGTAAAGACACTGGGTATCAGGCAGTAAAGAACAGTGTCTCACCTGAAGGAAGTTACCAGAACAGGGTGCAGTGAAGTGGATCCCAGGCAGAACTTGGCACTGTCACTGAGATGAAGTGAAAATCACGCAAGGTAGGAGAATGAAACACTAGGAAAGGTTAGAGGGCCCAGTGCCCGAATGTTCCATCTGGTATTGAATAGTGCTTGTTCCCAGCAGTGAGAGTGGAGGACCTCACAATTCTGTAGGTATTGTTTAGAGCAGTACCCCGAGAACGGTCTCACCTCCTTAGAGGATTAAAAAAAGACAGAGAGAAAGATATTTAAGCCTATATACTAAGTACAGTTCCATTTTTTCTTAAGCTTAAAATCAGGACCTGTATGTATCAGTTTCAAGTAACTTATCCATATCCCAGAGAAAAATTACTCAAGAATTTGTAGTTTTGTGAAACTACAAAAATCTCCAGCACCTAGGAACCTAAGATTCACACTATCTGGCATTCAATGATAAATTTCCAAGCACCCAAAAAAGGTGGAACAAAAACATAATTAGGTGAAAAAGCCATCAAAACTGACCCTGAAATGTCACAGGACATAGAACTAGTATCCAAGTGTATTAAAAGAGTCATTTTGATTGTGTTCCCTAAGTTTGAGATGTTAGAGAAAAGAATGGAAGTATGAGTAGAGATGTGAAAGTTATTTTAAAAAAAGATCCAAATTAAACTTTAGAGATAAGCAATGGAATGTTCGAGATGAAAAATACAATGGATGGATTTAACTGCAATTAGGTGACCAGTACAGTTTAGTGAAATAGGAGATGTAGCACTAGCAAACTCTCCAGAAGACAGAGAGGACAAAGACTGGCACGAGACAGAGGTGCGGCGGCCCTGAAAGGCGTGCCAATAAGCTGTGAGAAAACTTTAGTGGCCAAAAATACACGTCGTGAGGCCAGTGGGAACGGTGGAGTAAGGACTCTGAAAATCCTCTCCTTCATAAAAGTGATGCTGACACAAGTAGTCCGAATCAACTTTTTTCTGAGATTTAATGAAAGGAAGTTAACCAAAGGCTTGCAGCAGTTTTGAAGCATTTATTCCAGGAAAATAACAGATTCTCATAAGAACAGCAAACATTGTGCTGTTTCCCTTTCTCTCTATCTCCCCAGCCAACCCTCCAGCTCTTTGGGAGTCTCAAAACCCACCACTCTGGTGGCCGCTGGAGCCGGGGTGCGTGGGGTAGAGCTCTTTAGAACCCCTACTTCCACAGAGTGGCCATTATCTGACTTGTCCAATGATTCTCTGGAAGACCCTGCTCATACAGTTCATCTTTATTTGAACGGACTCAGTTTTTCCAATGCAAACCGTCCTTTATGGGAGCGTGGGTGTTTGTCACAATTGTTTAACATCCCTGCTGACTTAAGTGGCATGTATCCCTGGAACAATAAATAGGCCAACCAGAAGCTGGAAAGAAAAGCTGGGAACTAAGATACTCGTAGGGGGCCTTGAAGAAGCTCTGACACATTCCTGGGAATCTAGAAGGCTGTACAGGTGTTTAGGGCAGCAAACACAGTAAGGGAATACCTGCAAAAGTTTAAGGCCGCTCTCAGCTCTGACTGACACTGAGGCTCCCTTCGAGCTGGAGGTGAGGGCTAAGGCAGAGCTGTCTCCTGGGTGATGAAGGTGTGCTCCAGCACACACGGGGCTCTGCCACAAAGACAGGGGGACTTAATGGTTCCAGGTGGTTAACGAAATCTTGTCTGATTATCAGCTAACTACTGAGCTAACCGGGCAGAGTGGCCACACAACACAAAGAATATAGACTTCATAGAATTCATTTAGAAAAGCCACCAACTCCCACCCACCACTCCCAGGAACAGGAGCGAGAAGGATGTATATGAGTGGATTCCAAAAAAGGAGATGGGGACTGAAAAACTATTTGAAGAAATAATGCTGAAAATGTTCCAGATTTTCTAAGTTCATAGATCCAAGGAATCCAAGGAATGTGACTATAAAAGATAGAAACTGTACTAAGGGGCAACATAATCAGAGTGCTTAAAACTGACGAGCAATAATAAGAAAAAGGTGGAAGTGACCAGGGACTCTAGGAACATTGCAAATAAAGGAACAAAAAGGCAGGTGACAGCATATTTCTTATCAGAAGCAAAGAAAGCTAGAGAACAGAACAAGGACATCTCTGAAGTCTTTAAAGAAGAGACTGTTCACTGTATTAAAAGAGAAAAGAAGAATGGGTTACTGTTTACCAAAGAGCTGCAATCTCATAATGCTCGTCATGAATGTCGGGCTTGCTTTTTCCCCAGGTGTGTGTAGCCAGGAAGTCCGTTTTCAGGAAACACCCATGAACATCCGAAACTGCAGCAGGGTTCAGGTTGTCACATGGGAAGGGACTATAGAACTCAAGTGGAAGCTTCTAACTCTGTCAGTCAAGAAAGGCTCATAGACGAAGTCACGTCTGCATTGAATCTTAAAGGTTAAGTCGCATGGGAGATGGATAAGAGGATCATGAAAGGGAATTCTGGTCCTTTTAAGTAATTTGAGATCTTGAGATGGCTGGAGATACTGTGAAGAGTGTTTCAGAGGATGAGAAGAATGTTAAATGAGAGAACATTAAAAGAAATCTTGTAAGATCTGTTATATTGTTGGAACTTTTTCTGGTAGCTTATAAGAAGCCATTAGAGATTTTAAACATGGAAGCAATTTTTTTTCTCTTTAAGCAAAGTAGAGTCCTGATAAAATTAGTGTTTTTAGAAGAGCACTTTAGTGACTGTGTAGGGTGATTAGAGCGGTACCTGAGGAGTAGCTGAGAATCGATGTGTAGTAATCAACATAATTTATCAATGAGAGGAGCATTTGTCTCTGTGGAAGGGAGGAAAGAAACGCAGGCTATTTAAGGGAGTGGAATACGCTGGGCCCGGTCATCCGATTTCTAGTTTAAGAGATCTAAGTGGACGGTGGTGCCCTTATGAAAGCATCCATTTTTATTTCTAGAGCATGGTATTTTGCATTACATGCTTTATAACTTTAAATTTTGGAAGTCTCACTGAAGTTTGTAAGCGCTCAGAAAGCACTGTGCAATTAGGGAACCTTAATAGCAAAAGCTGACGAACTACACCCGTAATTGCCTGTGTCCTTGAACACAACTGGTTTGCCTTTTGTTGTTGTTCTGTTTTGTTTGAGTTTAAAATTCGAACAGTATTCCTCCTCTCTGTTAAAGTTGGAACCATTCAGGAGATAATAAGAGATACCGGTATAGAAGTGAAAGTATCCTCTCTTAAAGACTGAATGTGAGGATGTCACTTAGGTTTGTAGGAACAGGGGCCTTCCTAAATTCTCAGCTCCCAAATTCATCTTATCCACCCAATCCCTGCTGTCACTGGAAGACCACAGCCCAAGAGAAAGCCCTGAAAATTACAGCATCGAGGGGCAGGCCAGAATATCGGCTTTCTGTTTTCAGACAGCCTGTTTTCACAAGGGAAGAGCAGTCCAGAGGCCCAGTTTCTTTTTACTCAAGGACCAGCCAGGGCGGTGTGAATAAATGAGGGGGCCTGGAGGCTTGTACCCTGACTGATGTCCCTTCCTGTGGAAAATAAAGCCGGGGGGAACAGCGGCTTTCTCCTTCAGTGGCACTGCTGAGGCTGGAAACCATTTCTGGGCCATTCTCCTATCAAATAGCAGACTTACTGTAGGTACAGTTTTGGAATTTCAGAGCTGAGAGGGACTTGGAGACCATTCACTCCTCTCATTTTTAAAAATGGGGAAAATGTGGGCCTCAAAAGGTCAACTTACTTAAGATAACACAAGCGGAAGAGCAGACCATCTGAGTCACCATGCCAGGATCTATTTATAAGGCGGAATGCTAATGTATTGCCTTTTCAATAGGAAATTAAGTGAATTTTCTCATTTCTTTGTGTGCAGAAAACCAAAATATGAGAATATGAAAGACAATGAAGCAAGTGTATAGTTCACTACCTTAAAACAACTACTATCGTTTTTAATATTTTTTCTCGCAAGTGCTTTTGAGCACACAAACCTCATCTGTGAGGTAGAACGGGCATCCCGGCTGGAGTGTTTTCTGAGGAGGGCTCAGTTTGGTTCACGTGAAAGGGCTTATTTTTCCACTTGCCTTTTGTGTAGAGAGATTCCGAAGGAATAGAGGGTGGTATCAAGAATACACTGTAACTAACACACCTGGAAATTATTGTTCACCATCAGCTCTGATTCACTGTGGAATCTTGGGCTGCCTCCCTTGAAACTAAGAGATTAAACCAGAGATGGCAAACACGTTTGTCTTCTGCTCCCCCTAACTTGATCAATTAGCAGTGACCACAGTGACAGTGCCAGGAAGATCGGTGGGCTGAGCTAGCGCTAATCACCTGGCAAAACCGCCACAAGGAGGGGAATGGAATGTATGGTGATTATTTGCATTCCTATTTGGGCAATTGCCAAGATCCCATCTGGTTGTAAAATTCTGTAATCATATACTAGAGAAGCTATTTTTTCCCCTGAATTAAACTAATTTATCATTTTACTGGATTTTAAATAAAGTTGTGCTTCGGACTAATCAAGATGGCATACTTATCTATAGATGTAACTCAGGGGACTGGTCTTCTATTTTCATGTGATGAAAAAGCCATTCCATATAAACACACAAAGCCCTGGTGAACTAAGCCCAGAAAACTTCATCCGAAGCATATGTTAGTTTTCGCTCAGCATGAGCAGTGATTTTCCACTGAGCAGCCCCTCAGCCAGATGTCCGAAAGAAGGGAATGTGAGTTGCCCAACATGTAGCGCGTTGTCAGAATTCAACCACAGTGTTCCGGGAGCTAAGCTCCCTGGAAATGGGAAGTGCCATCTAGATCTTAGTTATCTAGGATCAAGGGTTTGGTAGTGTTTTAGTATTCAAGGTCAAAACCACAAATGTTTTTTTGTTTGTTTTTTGTTTTTGTTGTGTTTTTTTCAATGATACCTTAACTGTCAAGCATAGTTTCTCACTTGCTTGGGGCAAATATACTTATGACATAAAAAATTGCAATGATTTCAGTTTACATTTAAGTTTTAGGAAGCACAAGGTCTTTTTGTTCCTTAGTCCCATCATCGCAAAACATCAGTCATCACTATGTAAATTAACACTGGAAGTGCTATGAAAATATGTTTTAAATTAGGATGAAGCCAGAAAAACTTGCTTTTGTAGTATGTGGAAAGATTTATGCTCTTTGATTATTCAAGATTTGGAAATGAGTGTTTTTAAAATAACATTTATTATTTCATTTATTTACTAACTCTGTTTTATAAAAAGCTAGAAAAAATATAAAGAAAAGAAAATCATTTCTAGCCCTAGTATCCAGAAATTATTATATCCGTATGTATATTCATAACTGAGATCATTCATATATTCTAGGTATGTGTACACATATGTGGTGTTACCATCTTGTCACATGCCACATAGCTGAACATCTTCAGTGTCATTAAATAATCTTACAGAGTGTGATCGTTATGCTATCAGTGTGTTGCATCTTATGGATAAGCCATTACTTATTCATTCTTTTGTGACATTTAGATTTATTCAGATTTTTTTCTTTTGTAAACAATACAGCAATTAACGTCAATGTACATGAATATTCTGGTATATCTATGATTTCATTAAATTCTTAGACTCTGTTAGGTCAATTGATACTAACGTTTTTAAGATTTTTAACTCGTTTCCCTCGGGAAAGTTAGGCCAGCTTACTTTATCCACAGTGAATTAGAATGACAGTTCCTTTATTCCTTTGCCTGGTTTTAAATTTTTGTAGATGAAAAGTGCTGTCTGTAATTTGCATTTCTTTAGTTACCAGTAAGTTTGAATTTCCCCCCTATTTATTGGAGCTTTGCAATGTGGTGTGTGTGTGTGTGTTTATTTTATATAGGGATGCTTATTTTATGTTTGGCATTTTTAATAATGCTTCCTTTCCTAAAGGGGAATGGCACAGGCTAAAGATCATAAACTTTTAATTCAGCCAGACCTGGGCTTGGATTTCAGTTGTCACTTAGACATTTTCATGTCTTTGGGCAAAAGACCTGTCATCTGTGAGTCTGAAGTTCACTGATCTGCAAAATAGGACCATGATGGGATTCGAATGAGTCACTCAGTGATAGCTGCAGTCGTCCTCGTCTTCCTTCTCTCCTCCTCGCCAGCTCCCTGTCATTTCTCTCTTAAGATCGTTTTGAACAAGATCGAAGCCAAGGTTCAACCAAGTCTGCCATTTGCCTGGAAACAGAGTGGGTGGGTGCGCCTTATGGTCCCCCTAATGGCCGCTGTTAAAATCTCCTTTTCACGACGTATTAATGGAGTGATACATATAGAGTGGGGCGAAGGTGGGTTGGGAGTTGTTTGTATGGAGAATACTACACTAACGAATAAATAATAATACGAGACTAAGCTCTGTTTCGCATACTCACAACTGTAAACCTACTTTTGCTTACCCCATATTTACATTATATACAGTGAGAAAGAAGGAGAAAGAGTGGAACGCGCCCAACTACCAGACCGCCAGCTTTTCCTATTCTGTGTCTCTGATACTACCTCTTGTTAAGGCCTGACTCCCTGTGTTGCATTTTTTTCTTTTACCTCCTGTAACAGCTGCCAGAATCTCAGTGTTCTACATGCCAAAGCTTTAGTGGAAATCAGCAGGGTAGACCAGTGAGGAAGATTCCTTGCCAACTTATCTGGAAAGCTTAAACAACTATTTAAATGAGTGAATGGAGTACCTAAGGGAGTTTAGTTTTGGAATTTCCAAAAGAGCTGTGTTTATCAAACAGTTGCCCTTATAAGGCACTTCCCTCAGCAAACATCTGCTGGGTAGGTACCCTGTGTCCGGCACAATGTTAAGCGTTGGAGGTTCGGTAAGGAGTGAGACAATAGTCTTACGTTGAAAAGGCCAGACAGTGATAAGATTTAAACACATACAATATTATTAACAAATAAAGGGTGGGATATAAGTACTAAAGTTCGCTAGAGGGCTCAAGGAGTTCTGGAGAAGAAGGAAGTAATTGAATATTGGAGGATATTGTCATAATGAGCTTCCAAAATATTCAACAAATCGAGTACTGTATTTCAAAACAGTTCTTTTTGTTTCTTCCAAAATGAAAAGATAAGGCACAATTTTCCTACAAACATTGCTTCTAAGTGCTTTGGCTACATCAGACTGAGTCACAAGGGAGAACGGGCACCTGAGTACATCGCATTTAGGACATGGGGCACACACACATTTACCCTCCCAAAATCAGCATGGTGGAGATGGCATGGGAACAGATTTTGGTAGTCTTGAGGTGGTCTTTTTTTTTTTTTAAGATTTTATTTATTTATTTTTAGAGAGAGAGGAAGGGAAGGAGAGAAACATCAATGTGTAATTGCCTCTTACACACCCCCAACTGGGGACCTGGCCCACAACCCAGGCATGTGCCCTGACTGGGAATCAAACTGGCAAAAAACTCTGGTTCGCAGGCTGGCACTCAACCCACTGAGCGACGCCAGCCAGCGCTCTAGACTTGAGCTCTTACTCAAGGCAAGAGTGGGTTGTTTGTGAGATTTTTTTATTTTTTGGCTTGAGAAGCACTATCAAATGAAGTCTGTCATGGGTGGACCACCGTGACCAGAATGCAGAACTGTAAAAGTGACTGCTGGATTTTAATCAGCAAGTCTGCCATAGCTGTGGCAGACTGGGGCTTTAACCGACCCCAAATTATCGAGGGACAGATGCCGGCCTCAAGGCTATGAAGGGAGCCAGCCACTTTTATATAGGTACATATTTAATTCAGTGTCTAACCACAATTGAAATACTTTTAAATTCCTCCTCACTGCAGTCAGAGAAACCAGTATTCCATATTACTATATCTTTCAAATTATAAATCTTCATAACCAATAAAATTAATTATCCTCAACTGTCCTATTCCCACCAATATACTTTTTTTCAATACACTTTTTATACTAGCATTTTAAAGTCTATTAAAAAATGATCAGTTCTACCAAGGTGACTTCTCTTGTCAGTCATATTAAACTGATCAAAAAGGGAGCATTAAAAAATTTCTTGGCACTAACTGGCCTTTAATAAAAGAGATTAGTGGTCTTTTCATATTATTTATAATAGGATATACAATTAATTTTAATAAATATTTATCCTTTGGTAATACCTGATTTTATTACAATCATGGTAGTAAGCCATCTCTTCTAAAATGTAGCCTCATAAATGATTATACTAAATGGGTATTAGAATAGGTTTATTTGGCTAGTTGATGTCCGGTAAAGGTCATCCCCAGCTTTGTATATGTGAAGACTTCTTTGTTTTGAAGTCGTAAGTTTTTTTAAAGCTTTTTATGATTGGGGCTTCCTTTCATCTTTTAAAGGTCACTTTTCTTTTGTTTGGAAGCAGTTCTGAATTAAGATGCCGTTCATATACAGACCACTGATGATGATAGAACACCCGTTGCCTTTAAGATGTCATACTGTTAACAGTAGGTGATACCGAGTGTGGTAAACATTTCGCAGTGTATCTGTACCTTAAACATCATGCTGCTAAACAGTTACATCATGTTATTAAATAGATACAGTTTTTGTTAATTATACTTTAATAAACTGGGCAAAGAAAACAAGGAAAAACCCCAAGCCAGTAGGCAATAGAAAGATGAATAGGACTACCCCACACAAAGGAGCTGACAGCTTATTTCAGTAGAAAATGTGGTCACAGATAAATACAGCATGTAGCAGAATATGGTAATTCTGTGGGACAGATGCAAATATGAAAGAAGGCTTTGTAACATATAACAAGGTAGTATGTTTTTGTATCGTGGGGTGAGTGAAAGGAAGTAGTGTTAGGTAACGGCTGGCAGTGTTGGCAGGAGTCAGATCTTGGAGAATTTTGATGCTCTTCTAAAATATTTGAGCTTTGTTCTTGAGGGAAAGAAGAATGTCAGGGAGCATTTTAAAGTATCCTCTCCCATTAGAAAGTACTTCTTAGTCACGATACAAAATTGGAAAGTACAGAGGAAGCGTGCAGAAGAAATGTAACACCACTTGTAAATTCACACTCTCTGTCTGTTCCCCACCCCAGCCCTGTCTCCCACTTGTGGTCCTGACCCACAGGGCCATGACTGAAGCCGCACTTCAGGAATGGTGCTTCGGGGCTATGCGTAGGAAGTTGGAGAGGAGCAGAATGCAATGACTGTGTGGTAGGATAATTTAATCATTAGGGATCTGAGCCGTCAGGAAGGCATGAGAACGAGAATCCTTTCAAAGATTAAAATCAACAGGAAATTTCAACCAATTTTAAGTGGGGGTGTATTGGGAAGTGAAGAGGAAGACTAGTTACATGACTGACTGCCTTTTTGAGCCCACATGACCCCAAAGCTCCAGCTCATATCAAACGGGAGTGACCTTACAGGAGGCACAGGATGGGAGACACGCAGTTTTGTGTCGGGGCACTTTGACTTTGAGGCGCTTCTATGAAGGCATCGCACTCATCCAGGGTGTAGACCGTCTCTGTGGAATCGGGACCCAGGTGGCGGGGATTGTTGCATCCTCTTCTCTGTTTACAGAGCATTCACCCTTTCTAACACATCACCACTTAGCTCTGCTGGCGTCTTCTTTTTTATGGACAGTTTCTGAGGTCGTGGAGACAACTGATTGAAGAAGCACAGCAGTACACGTGGTATTTACAAAGCCATTTCTATTACAAGATATATGTGAGAGGTGAAAGTTAGTGTGATTCAAGGGTCAGTGATCCCCAGATTTGACTGTTAACCCTATGGTAGTGGAGGGGGTGGCAGCTTCCACCTCAGACACACCGAGAGTAATATGACAGCACTGTCCTCCACCTGTTTTGAAAGATGGCTGATTATCAGGTTTTCCTATAAAGCGCTCCTGCCCTTTAGGCTTTGTCTGTAAATAAGGGAAGCACGAGACAGATCCCATTTGTAGATTTCATGTATGTTTACATTGTCAAGGATGATCCAGAAATAGTTGATTGCATTTGACTCTAGCGCTTGGAGAAGCCTAAATGGAAGGGACAGCTCGTTTATAAGAAAGCAGAGTCTTTCGTGCTTTGTGGAGGGACGTGACTGATTTAATACTGGATCGCAGCTGGCCGGAGCAGTTCCTTTCCCGTCTAGTCTTGGCTTTCCAAGCTCAGCCTTGTGCCCTTGCATCAGTGTCCTCGGGTATGTGTACATTCCCTAACAATTGATGATTTGTGTTTCAGTCTTGTTTTTCAGTTTTTTCCACCACGTGATGTCTGGCCTCAGCTTGCAGAGTTTAACAATTAGCCATATGTCACTCATGACCTTTACAAAAATTAAAATTTTTAGTTGGCTAAGTAGGTCTCAGCTGGTGCTAGAAATGTTTGCTAGAAGTTTTTTTTTTTCTTTCCCTATGTGCTATCAGCATTTGAACCTGTTTGAGATTTTAGGAAATTATGCAGCCTTGTTTTTTATTATTTGATTCCTGGTAGAGAGTGATAAACTTAATGAGCGGATTCTCTTTCCAGAGACCAGCACACAAGTGAAGTGCAGGGATTTTAGGTAAACCTTTACATTTCATGATTTCTATGTAATTACACCCTAAAAATCTCACAGATATACTCGGTAGAGGTAGTCTTTTGTTGCTGTTGCCACTCACCTGCCTCTGTTGTCCTGGCTGACCCTGGAAGCAGAACTTCAGTCCTCAGTGTCTTGGTTTCCTCACGTTCCTCTGAGCCTCATGACGTCTGTGTCCTCGAGTCCCAGTCCACTGCAGGGGCGGTGAGCCCATCTGTCTGCCTCCCTTCCGTGTTATATGGACAACGGGACCCACCCCTAGGGACACTTCAGGGAAAGTCACCTAGTATCTTCAGGGCCTGTGGTTCCACTAAGTCCTCCAAAAGGGGTGGTGAGGGAATTCCTAGGGCTCCGAGCTCACCTCTCTGATTCTGGCCCCTCCTCATCTTCCTAGTCCTCCATTCCCTCTCAGGGGCTGAGCATGTGAATTTCACTTACACAAGAGATCGTGTGTCATGAAGCTCTCACTGTTGTTCATCTCATCGCTGTTCTCACCTCCTGTCATTCACTCACCAGTCCAATTTTGGCTGTTTTGAATTACTTCCTGTTGTATAATTCTGTTCTACTCTCTCATTCCTGTCTTGTACAGGCTGTACTGTCTCCCAGAATGTCTTCCACATACCTTCCCGTACTCACTCGTTTCTCTCACTCATTACAGACATTTCTTGTAATACTGGTTTGGTGGTAATGAGCTCCTTCAGCTTTTTCTTGTCTGGAAAGATTGTAATTTCTCCTTCAATTTTAAATCATAGCCTTGCTGGATAAAGTAGTATTGGTTGTAGTTCCTTGCTTTTTCTCACTTTGGATACTTTGTGCCAATCCTCTCTAACTTGGAATGTTTCTCTTGAGAAATCAGCTGACAATTTTATGGGAGCTCCCTTGTAAGTAACTTGCTGTCTTTCTCTTGCTGCTTTTAAGATTCTCTCTTTGTCTTTAACCTTTGCACTTTTAGTTATGATGTGTCTTGGTGTGGGCCTCTGTGTTTACCTTATTTGGGACTTTGTGCTTCCTGGACTTTTGTTTTTTTTCCCCTCACTAGGTTAGGGAAGTGATCAGTTGTTATTTTCTTCAAATAGGTTCTCAGTTCCTTGCTCTTTCTTTTCTCCTTCTGTGCCCCTGTGATGCTGATGTTGTTGTGTTTCAAGTTGTCCCAAAGGTCTCTTAAAGTATCCTCATTTTGTAAACATTCTTTTCTCTTTTTGCTGCTCTGATTCAATGTTTTCTACTACTCTGTTCCAAAAAATATATATGGGATGCGTCACGGATTTGTGTGTCATCCTTGCACCGTGGGCATGTTAATCAGCTCGGTATCATTCTAACTTTAGTATATGGGCTACTGAAGCAAGCACCACTGTTTGATTAAATAACAGGAGACTGTAGTCTAGTCAAGTTGACACATGAAAGACCGTCACGGTTGGTGTGTGGTGGTGGTGTGTTCATTAACACATTTATCTAAGGAGTAGGAACCCATTCTAGCTCAGCTACCACTAGGATGCTTTTCAATCACATTCCTTTCTTCCACTGTTCTGAAGTTAACATTCTTGAGATTCTCACCTACTATTTAACTCTTTAATTCAGTGTCTTTTGTGTTTAGCATTGTCTTCCACCACCCTGGGTATATGTATAATTTCTGGAAGTTTGTTTACAGAGTTCTTTGTGTTAGAAGCCCCTCTGCCTTTAACCCATGCTGTTACTTTTGATGATCTTGAAAAAATGGTTAAGTTCTTTTCAAGGCTATTTTTCTCTGTTTCTAGGCAAATTCTTAAGAAGAGGTCCTCTTCTCACAGTTCCTAAGAACTTAGAATTTAGTGTTTAGTGTTCATGATATCCCTTAGGCCCTCCAGAAGAAGTGTGGTCACCTTCGGGAGCTTGGTGTGGGAGAGTACAAACTTCTATATCCGAGGAACTCCTGTATTCCAGGAAAGACTCACGTTTTCTTCCCGGCCTCGAGAAGCTCTCAGATGCTTTTTGGTGTGACCAATGTCCCTCTTGCTTCTGTTTAACCTCAACACCCACACATTATATAGCACTTCCCTCCACCTGTTTTTCTGTTAAGGCAATTCAAAATAATCTCCCTCCACAGGGCATTAGAAACACCATGCCGTGCTGGCTCTGGTAGTGAAAGAATTAATGAGTATCAACTGCTAAGACAAATGCTAGAACAGAACCTGACTTACTAACTCATCCTGTTGCATCTGTACAAGAGTATTAACGTCTGTGAATGAGAAGTCAGCTATTGCTCTTAGGAGATGACCCCATCCCCTCATAAAGGTGCCAATAGATGCTAGTTAGTTCAATTTTTCTGTGGTGATGGCACCTGCCCAATGGGAACTGGACCAATGTCACCAATTTATTTCATGCTGGCTACCAGTTGTCAGTTTGTGAAGCATATGTCTCCAATTTAAACCAAAAGCCTGGTTAAGCTGAAAGAGAACATGGCTAATTCCTCATTGGTATGCTTAATTGTTTATAATAATTTGAAAAATACTGTGAAAAACATGAGCATCAGTGCAATTGCCCAGTTTTCTGTTAAACTGTCTACTGGAAAAACTCAACAATTTGAGCTTCACTGTCTTAGAATTTGTCCAGATTTAGAATGAGCTTGGTTTTGTTTACTTATGATGGAATTTCTTCCTGATTACTTTAATGCCACAAACTGGTTTTGCAAGGAGAAATTAAACTCATGTTTAAAAACTTTTAAGTGCTTCAACAACCACATATTTGCAGATTAATGATACTAGTTATAATTGAATTCTATCTTGTCAAAAAGAAGTGATATAGGACCTTCTAATCACTTTGTATCATTAATAATTTCTATACATTTGACCTTAATAAAGCTCCACTTATCTTGAAATATTCTTTTATTAGATGTGTCCATATAGATAACCTATCTTCCCACAGAGTCAACCATAGCTATTCTAAATTTGAAGAGTTCACACCCTCCACTTGGTTGTTGATTATCTATAAGTATGAAGTGGTTGGTGCCAATAATAATACAAAAATGTGTATTTTATTTTATCATGGGTTTTGTATATATTCTACAAATATATCTGCGGATATGGAAGTTTACAATAGTCCAAATGATATGAGAAAAACACCACCAAGATATGATTATCTTTTTCAGATATCAAAAGAGTCATTTTTCAAGCTAGAGGATATTCTATTTTAAGGGATTCGTGATGGATAATTTTGTATGTCAACTTGACTTGGCCATGGTGCCCACGTATTTGGTCAAACACTATATTAGATGTCTCTGTCAGGTGTTTTTGAATGACTTTCACATTTAAATTGAGGAAAGCAAATTGCATTCTGTCTTGAAAGTGGGCCTCACCCAACCAGTTGAAGGCCTTAATAGAAAAAAACTGACCTCCCATGAAGAAGAGGGAGCTCTGAGAGCAGACTGACTTTGGACTTAACCGCAGCGTCCACTTTGCCCCGGGTATCCAGCCTGCTGGCCTGTCCTGCAGATTTTGGGTTTGTCAGCTTCCCTGTATGATCCCGTGAGCCAATTCCTTAGAATCAATCAAGTTTACTATAAATACAAATGTAATACCATGTATGTAATTACACACACATCCTGTTCGTTCTTGCTTTCTGGAGAACCCTGGTAAGTGTAGGTTTCTTTATATTGCCTTTTGAACTAGCTGGCTCTGTGCTCAACTGTCCATTATGTGGAGTATGTTTGTTTTTTCACTTCCTGTTCTTTAGTTACCCATGAAAACACTAGGCTGACACTTAATGAATGTATCTTTGTCCTTATAGACTTTGTCTTCCTTAATTATCCTTATATGCATCATGTATAGCTCTCTGAGTTTTAAGTTTATCATGCAAAAAATATGAAAAGTGGGCACTCTCTTTACTTGTTTGTGGCATAGTTACTGGATCAGTTGGTACCAGAGTGAATAATTTGTGTAATGTTTTATATTGTCTGTAATGTACTTCCAATTACTTTATCATATACATCACAATATTTATTGATTTAACTTTCTTTTAGGAGTTGTTAATTTAGCATTCCACGTATACCAGTCACAAATCCTTACTAGGATAAGTTAATTAATATCTGAAGGACCCTAATTAGAAGTCTACACTCCAGAGACAGGTACTTTAAATCTGCACAGGAAGGTTATACTAGGGATGTTATTGTACAAATAATTGGTGAAATGGAGCAATATTGAAACTATGTGGATTGGCCTTAGAAGTATTTTATGTTAATAGACTTTGAGTCAGACAAGGCCAGGAAGCCAATAGCTTTTGAAGTAACATCTAACTCTAGTCCTCATTTGGTCCTGTTTTCTGATATGTAGGATTCTGTTGGGTGATCGGATTAGAAAGTTAGACACACTCTACCGTAGAATACTGTCCCACCTGCTTTAAGCACACCTCCGTGCAGGTGACCGTCAGAGTACCTTGAAGACAGACGTCTGGGACATTTTTGAGCTCACAGGATAGAGCTGCGGGTTTGCTTCTCCACCTTCCTACTCATCAGTGTTTATACACAGCAAAAAGCCCTCACCTGTGTAGAGTCTTTGGAGACTACCAATGCTTACCCCCAAATGCCTGATCATTGCGAACCCCAGTTTGGCTTAGGTCACTTTGCAACAAGACCCTAACGCACTCTTAGCACACAGCAGGCATTAAAAGCTCTCTCTCTTATTATCATAAATCAGTGAACTGTCCTTGGTTCTGGGGAAAGAAAAGGAAGGGCGAAGCTATGACACTGTGTTCTAAAGCTGCCAGGATCCTCCTTTCTGAGCGTGGTTTATTGCCAAATTTCTTTTTAAAACTTCAAGCATGGACTATACTCTCCATGCTTTCTTAGTCTCGACTTCGAGTCTCTTTAGCAGAGCCACTCAAATCATGTGAAGGTGAGTTAGCTCTACCACAGAAGCTTGCGAAAAGTGGGGTGTGTCTTTGGGAACATGCGAATGCCTGGCAGATCCCAGGAGTGCGCTGTGCCACACCATCACCTGCATGCGTGCAGCATGCCACAGCCGGGGACGCTGTTCGTCTTTGATGTGTCAGGAAGATGAGTGGAACCCCGACGCTGAGACCTTGCGGGAGCCTTGTGGGAGATTGCTTCCAGTCAGTGTTTCCAGAAAGTCCTGAATTGGTTTTGACCTACACTGATTAACAAAAATGTGTCATAAGGAAGTTAAGGAAATGTTTTTCTCTTATTTTCGAAAAAGCATTGTAGCTCAAACTACCAGAAATGTGAAAAAGAATGATTCTAGTTGAAATCTTCTAATTTTTGCTGTATTTGTTTTACATAGCCTTGGATTACTGGGTCAGAAATGTCATTGCTAATGCATTTATAAACTTGTTACCCCTAATAGTGTGCCTCTGTTGCAAAGCAAAGGACAAGGTCTTGTTTGTTTTCTTTTGATAAAGGAACAGAATATCTCTTGTTGGCTCTGAAGCAAGAACTCTTATATTTAAACTTGCTTTTGTTTGCTTTTCTCAGTCAAGTAACACAGGAACAATGTGAAGGTGACTGAACTAAATATACATATATATGTCTTGATTGTGGTTTTGGATCCTGAAGAAAGCCAGGAAGGTGTTAATTTATTTAAAACAGTTCCCTCATAGTTACATTTTCAAAATTTGTATCTATACACAGTGGGCATACATACATATTTATTCACTTACTTACTATGCAGTAGCAAAATGGAGCTATATCCCAGAGTGGTTGTCATTTGAATCCTTTTTCTGCAATCATGTACTTGGACCTATTAGTGAAAGTAGATGGGTGGCAAATATTGATGGACTAATTTTCAGTCGTATCCACCAGTAGTTTCAGGACATGGAAGTTCCAGGCTGGCTCCCTTTTCTGTGTGTGTCATTAAGGTTTGCTCCCCTGGACATGTATTATGTTGTTGTCCACTCAACTATTGATGTTTTCCAAAGGACACAGACCCAGATTGGATTGATTGTTTGTTTGAGGTCTTATATTTGCCACACACATTCTACCTCTTCTGCAGTCAAGTATAGGAGGCCTTGTTTGTCCTTGAAGAGTCAACTCCAATTTATTTCCTGCATGAAATCCTTCCCTGTCTCAGGCAAATAAAAAAAAAAGATTACTTGGTTTGTTCCTCTGTTATATCAGTTATCACATTATATTGTAGTTGTTTATTTTGACTTTGTTCCAACTAAGCTGTGAGCTACTCGACATTGGACCTTCTACAGCGTGTAGCACAGTGTCCGGCAAAGAGTCACGACTCCAAAATTCTTATGAATGAATAAATGTGAGTACGTGTGAAAAGAAATAAGAGATTTCAAAAACATAAGGAAACTGAAAGGTCAAAAGCACGAAGAAGGCATCAAAAACCTGGCAATTTAAGGGAAATATTAGAGGGCTCTATATGAGAGGCATAGGAAGAAGCATATTACATGGAAAGATGAATAAAACCAGAACAGGCTGCATTTAGGAATGTACCTTTTGATGTCGTGATGTTTATTGTGATGGAGAAACGTGGTAGAGACCAAGCAGGTGGCATGAAGCTGTGAAAACATGTCTAAAGTCAGGAAGAAAAACAGAATTCGTCGTGGCATACCTCCTGTAAATGGCACAGTTCTGAGAAGTATATGCCATTAGGAACCATGCTACGTCTGTGTCTGCGTGTACAATATGTATTTCTGGTTTATAGGTTCCCACTTACAATACAGAAGAGTTGCCAGTTTCCCAGTCGTGCGCATGGAAAGCACACCTGGACACGCAGGGCCAGCACTGTAGGCCATGGACTTGATTTTTGGTTTTTATCTCTGATCTTTGTTTCTGCTTTCTATTTTTATGGTAGCTTTTTATGTATATTTTTTAAAAACAACTCATTCCAAGTTTTTAAGATTTCGGGGGATGTTACAGAGTTTTTCAAGGTACGGTTTAGATAGTAAATTGTTGAGTTTAATTGAAAATGTAGTTTTTATTATACCTATTAATTGGACTTGATGAATTACAAGTTTCTTTTAAATATTGTTCTGTGTATTAAGCAAGGTATTGTACACCTGTTTTATCTTTTCCAAAAAAACAAGTAGTTCAGCAGAAATAAGGGCAATCAAACTCCTCATGACAGAAGACCACACTGAGTAGCCTTTGGAGTGATGAGGGAAAAAGGAGCTGGCGCTCTCCTCTCTGTTCTGCTGCTCTTGAACGAGAGTTTGGTAGTCGTCACACAGAAAGGCTCAGGGAGAATTTCATTTAAATCTACATGCAAGTAAAATGAGAGCTTAACACAGCCATGTACAGTATAGAAAAGAAATCGGTTCCAGCGATTCTGTGACTGAAATGTAATCACAGTTCTGACACACTGCAGTGTTGGGGCTTGTGTAGCTCACATACCAAGGAACAGGTTCAGTGTGGCGTTTGCTGCGGTAGTGGCTTCAGGACGCTTTCCCTTGGGTGTATCGGGAGCCAGCGTCGCGGCTAGTGGGGCATGCTCTGAGTCTATAAAAAGGGATTAGTGTTGCTATTCAAATGTGTGCTGTGGCTACTGCTGTCTCCCAAATTGTTAACAGTGGTAGAATGACTCAAAAAATAAGTTGTGTTTATTCTCACTTCCTTTTTCCTCTTCTCAAACTCTCAGTTGTTATAAAAAGCAAAGCAGTTGTTTAGATGAAATTCAGAATACAAAATTTTTAACTTACATACTCTTGTGTACTTAGATTTTTCTTTGTGGTTAAGAAAGCCGTCTTTTTAATTACCGTCCCTTCGTTGGTCTCTTCCTACAGGTTTTCAGCACATACTCCAACGAAGACTACGACCGGAGGAACGATGAGGTCGACCCCGTGGCGGCTTCAGCCGAGTACGAACTTGAAAAGCGTGTAGAAAAGCTGGATCTTTTCCCAGTGGAACTGGAGAAAGGTATATGAGCTCTACAATGTTTATAATATTATGCTGCTATGTTAATAATAGAGAAATGAATTGATTTTTTCCTAAGTGTAGCTTTTCCCCCCTTAAGGATTGGGTTGAGTTTTAATTCTCATGCAGGAGTTTACTAATTAAACTTCAAAAATAGTCAGTCTAAATTCTATATAGATGGTGGATGGAAAGATTCTCTCAACCCTTTACCTCTAACTGAAACTCATCTGCATTCAGTGGCTGGATAGGGGCTAAGAGCAGGGAGGCACGAGTGAGCCCAGCCGCTCGGCTGGCACTCCAGCAAAGGGCGGGGGAGGTGAGAGCCCAGAGGGAGCCGCTGCACGTGAGAGCTTGGGGCAGGTGGTTGGTTGTTTTGGTTTTTGCTTTTTTGGTGGAGGGAGAGTGGTCATGGTTAGATTTTGAATGTGGTAGAAATGGGGAGTGCTAGGCCTTTTGAAAATGACCAGTAGTGGATTGAAGGCAGAGGAATCCTTTTCATCTCTGAGGAGGGAAGGGCTAAAGGAGAGCAGGGAGACCCAGAACAGAGTGGGTTCCCCTTGAATCCTCTCCCTGGGATCACCGCCTGCCTGCTGCAGGAACTGGGGACCACAGGACCAGGGGCTGTTATGTTTATGGTCAAGTAAGGCGGGAAGCTGGGAACTAGCCTCCGACCAATGAACAGAAGAGTATCACATCTCAGAGTTTTAGGAAAAAAGCAGAACACATGATGACTTGAATAACAAAAAGAAAACAGTGAAACAGAAAACCAGATAAGGATATTCAAGTATGGCTTTAACAAGGAATTCTTAATCAAATTAATAGTAACAAAAAATAGTGTTGATTTTTAAAAATAAAAATGTCAGTTGAGGAATTAAAGGAAAGGATGATTATCGTTGAGTTCAAATTGGTGACACAGAATTTCAAGCATAAGAAATATCCTAAACTAATTCTCAAATGACAGCAAAAATCCAAGAAAATTTATGAAGGGGACCCCACATACACATTGTAGGTAACAGAAGGGGAAATGGAAATAGGGGACAAAAGACGTACTCAACAAGAAATAGAGAAATTTTTCCTGAGCTCAAAGAAGACCTGATCCCCATATTAGAAAGGGCTTAGCCAACTGGTTGCAAGAACTTAAAAAGTGTTTTTATGCTTAGAAACACTTAAGCATAAGCTGGGGAAAATCCCGATCTTCAAACATACAGTGAAAACCTTACAAAATACCAGGCCAAAATCAAGGCAAACAAAGAGCAAAGGTACTTGCAAAAGCAAAAATTATTAGACTGTCATCAGACCTCTCACTTGTCACACTGCAAGTGGGGAGACATACATAGCAATTTCACATCCCACTGAGAAGAAAGAGATGGTGGTCTAAGAATCCTACATCCACCCCAGAGGGGAAAGAAGGAAATTTGCTGCTACAGAAGAATTTAAAGAACCCACCACCCACAGAACTTTTAGTAGGGAGGGAGAGAAATGACAAGCAACTTGTTGAAAACAGCAAAAATGAGGGGAAGGGAACCAAAAACTATGTAAGTAGTATTAGGCATAAAATTGGTTGCATGAAAAAAATATATGAAGAATACCAGTCATGACATGAAGCATGAATGGCTAATCATTCCTGTTAAATGACACTTTTGTTTGATCTTAAATAGAATGTAAGAATGATGCTTGCATTTTTCACCCATAAACATGTAAAACTCTTTTTTAGGTCATGGCATAGACAGCTGGATTGGGCCGTGGGCCATGGTGTTGGCTATCATACCAAAAATGAGAACAATCCAAGTACTTCTCAGTGAGAGAAAAGAACATGTAAATTATAGCCTATCTATTCAATAAAATATTACTCAGCAGTAAAATGAAGGAGCTGCAGTTCCATTATGAATGATTCTTACGAACATAAGATTGAGGGGTGGGGTGAACAAATCACACAAGTCATTTAATACGATTCCATTCGCTTAAATTTCAAAGCGAGGACAAACTGAACATTATATTGTTTAGAGATACATAAGTGGTTTTAAAAGGCAAGATTAAGAAAAGGAGGGAATGATTAGCACACTGTTTGGGATAATGGTTACTGAGGAAAGAATTGGATATTGGGGAGGGGTACAGAGTAGGCTTTTGGGGTATTGCTAGTGTTCTGTGTCTTTATTAGTACATGTATAGTTATACTTTTTAAGCATATTTTGTGGATAAATGATTTCACAAAACTTTTGTCTGTATGCTATATTGTATAATAAAAGTTAAACTGGAAAGATTAAACTGGAAGAGAACCAAATAAAGTACGATTACTTTTATTTCTTGAGGAGCCTCCACACTGCTTTCCACAGTGGCTGCACCAATTTGCATTCCCACCGGCAGTGCACAAGGCTGTTTTATTCATGGATTGCAGGCGCTCAGGAGTTTATGTGGAAGCGCGGTGTGCTTCTCCTTCAGGCATGTGCTGACAAATTGCATGCAGTTATTTCCCTCTATGTTCTATTGACCAAAGCCAGTCATTTCACCCATCCCACATTCAGTGGGTCGGGAACGCACATCCCACCCGCAGTAAGAGGCCCTGTGAAGATACACAGTGAACTCAGGAGAAAAATTGGCCATTTAGCGAAGAAGAAATCTAATGGCCCACGCTCATATTAATGCAAGCTCAAATGTATCACTAGAAATGGGAATACTGCTAAACCAACAGGAATTGCTTTCCCGAAAGAGAAAATAAGCTCAGAACTCCAGAGTATGGTGATAACGTCCTCTGTAATAACACAGCCTCACAGTCTTTTCCACCTTTCCCTGGCTGCTTTCCCTCCTTATGCCCTCCCCTAGCTGGGTATATACAGAGGGGGTATATGCAAGAATCAGAGGCCTTCGAGTGTGTGGCTCTGGATTCCACCCACGCTTGATACATCTCAGAGAAAACCGGACAGGGCTGAGAGCAGTCCTCTGGCCTCTGTGGGTTGATTATACTCTTCTTTTAATTGCCTTTTAGTTATCATCATGTCTTTCAGGTACTCCGCACTGAAATGAAGGATGGCTCAAATGAATATTTCCCACAATCAGGTTTTCAGCTCTGCAAAACTGAGTAATTTTCCAGTTAGGGCAACAGAAGGAAGAGAGATAATTATACTAAAGCCTGCGTCCAGGAAGGGCAAGTGGATTTAAAAACTAAGACGTAATTTTCATGCAAGATATTTGCGTGAAGAAACTATCGAATGGCATACGAGTACAGAGAGTTGACGTTTGAAAGGAAACGTTTTATTCACAGCTGCCCATTGGCTCAGCATGCGGTTATTTGTAATGAAGAGAAGCTCCTATAAATACAAAGAATGTGAATGAGAACCCAGGTAATGTTTAACAGACACTAGAGATTTCGTACAGGAGAGAAGCCCTATGACATTATTCAGTTCGGGAGAATCTACAGTGATCTCTTGGACAACGCAAGAGCTCGTTTGGATGGAAACACGGCTTTGGGTCTTCACTGAGCCCTTCATCAACACGAACCAATTCACACTTTGTAGAATGTGGGCAAGAATCCAGCCGCACAGCTAATCTCTATACACATTAGAGAATTCGTGTACAAGAGAAGGAACTTGATGCTTGTAATCAGCAACGGAGATCCCTCAGCCCTGACCAAACATTCATGTGCACAAGAAAACTCATTCTTGGGAGAGACCCTAAAACTCTAATGAATATAGAAACATTTAGCAAGAAACAGCCTCCTGATGATCAGTTGGAATTAAATAAACATGGGAAGTCACATGTGTGCCAACGTTCTAGATGTAAGAAATGGAGGAAGGTCTCCGGCCCCCACTCGTACATTAGTCAGCACTCAGGTTCCCACCCTGGAGAGCTGTCCGTACGTACCCAGACCGCTGGGGAAGCGCCTGCAGCCGGGGCCCACACCAGGCTGTTTCTCGGGGGAGAACACTGCGTAAATCCTTGAGCACACAGCAGGGCAAATAAATCCCACTTTGGCCAGTTGACGTATTTTAACACATCTTTATTCAGGAGGTGAGGTTATGAATTGTACTTAGAAATACTTAAAGCAGAAGTTGATGACAAGCAATGATCCATGAGAGGAATCCAATGCAGAAATAAGATTACTAATTAAGAATACTTACTAAATCAAAGGTTATTGTTCAAAAATCTCTTAAAAGCATCCAGCCTTTTCTTGAATACATGAACCAGGTTCCCTTTAATAGTCCACCACTGTTGATTAGCTAGTATCTATTTTTTATGCAGCCAGTATACCGTAATTACAAAGTCTTTGAGGCTTTCAGAATATAACTGAGAATGTTAACCAAAAAATGTGGAAGGCAAAATAGCATATCATTTATTTCACTGATGTGAAAATATACCATATATGTTCATAGAAAGGACAAATGGCAATATGCAGAAACACATAATTTGTAAGTGAATTTAAAATGACATGTTTTTGGGGGGAGTGGTGGGGGGTGAATGCAGATGACTGTAC
The DNA here is from genome assembly GCA_004027735.1 of Carollia perspicillata. NCBI lineage: Eukaryota > Metazoa > Chordata > Mammalia > Chiroptera > Phyllostomidae > Carollia > Carollia perspicillata. The sequence goes on from PVKM010001177.1 coordinate 39,413, forward strand.
TTGAACAACAATAAAATACTTCAAAAAATTTTTTTAAAACAACAAGGTGTTTGTCAGTATCATTCACGGGGCTAATAAAATGAAAAAAAAAACCCCACCGTGAATGCCTGTCAGAAGAGAAATGGTTGCACATGTTATGATACCATCTCACCATGAAATACTACACAATCATCAGAAGTGACTTAAAGCTATGTAAATTGATACCCATGTGGTATTATTGAATTAGCAAAGTAAACTGAAGAGAGAACTAGGTATCATATGACCTTATTTGTGTAAAGCAAATAGGAAAGAAAAGCAAGCCATATGTATACTGTAGTTTTTGATATTGTTATATCCTTATAGAAGGACAGAATAAATACCAAAAGACACATACCATCTTCTGAACATGAATAGGGATATGGAACAAATAAAAAAGACCACATAAATACAGGGGAAATTCTAGATATATTATGATCACATTTATTTAAAATAATACATGTGGCTCAGCCAAGGATAGTTGAGCCAGAACGATCAACTTAGAGTTACTATAAAACTACTGAACCTCAAAGAATTATTTGTGAAAGCGGGGCAGAAAAATTGAGTAACTAATGGAAGTAAAATCAGACAAGCCTTCAAGTGACTGAAAGACAATAGTACATTCTTTTCTTTTCACAAGAAAAAAGGTGTGACTCAAGAATTCTCTTACTTTCCCAAAACAAACAAATAAAAGAATATATGTGTGTTTAACTATGTATGCCTTTGTACTTAAAATATTGTATTGTTTAGAAGGGCCATGTTTTTAAGGCAGATTGATTACACAGCAGTCAGATTATTACTTTTTCTCGGGATCACTTAACTAGCCAACCGCAGCAATAAGATGACACTGAACTCTGAGCCTTTTGGAGGGTTCTTATTTGACACTTGTGCTCCAGCACAGAAAAGTCTCTCCCAGGCAAGTGTATATGCTGTGGACTATCAGCAAAATAGAGAGAAAGGTCTCACCAGTTCATTGCAGACTAGTGTAACGCTTACTGTTGTATTTTCCTCCCTTTTTGTAGATGAGGATGGACTTGGCATAAGTATTATTGGAATGGGTGTTGGAGCAGATGCTGGACTTGAAAAGCTGGGGATATTTGTCAAGACAGTAACGGAAGGTGGTGCCGCTCAGCGGGATGGCAGGTAAGCTAACTACTGGTGTTGATGACTAAAGTCTAGGAAGCTGTCTAGGAATTTCTCTCAGTGGTAGCTTTTTTCTTTCGATATTTTAGGACAGAACTTTAGAGTATTTCTCATAGGTGGAAAAGGTTAAACCACTTGAATTACTTTCCTATTTGTAGGCAGAATACCTGATGAAAATGAGTGGATGGGTCTATTATCTAGGTCCAACTTTGTATCTATCCATTTATCTATTTATCTGGTAGGAAGTGGAAAGAAGGATGGGTGTATATGTTAGGTTAGAACATATGCTGTGGAGATCAGCATGTAGTTTCACCTTAGAATATCAAAACAAATGTTAATAGTTATGGCACTTTTGAGAACCAGCAGACAGAAAATAGGAACTCTAATTCCATGATGATCGTTGGGGGTTGGTCGATGTTTGTCAAAATGTGTTCTGTCTGAAAACACAGATTCCTGAGTGCCACATAAACCTGTGGAATAAAGCTCATTAGGAGTGGGGGTAGCAGTCTTTTCTTAAACATCCCCCTTGGGTAATTTGGGTACACACCAGAGCATCAGAGGGTCATTTTTTTCATGTCTTAGCCTTCATCTTCTCAAGCAACAAGTACCTTTAGATTTTGATTAAACCTCATACTAGGCTACAGATGCATCACATGGGGGCTGAAGCAGAAGGCTGGCAATAAAAATAAAGGTAGACCCAAAACTATGAGTGCCAACTTCCAAGAAATGTCATTTTACTTTTCTTGGAATGCAAATACCTGGCTTTGACTTTTTTCAAGGCTGAAATGTATATCACTTAACATCTTTTCAAGAAATAATAAAGCATGTTGAAAATCATTTGTGAATCTCTACTGAGACCCATGGTAACATTAATACCTTTGAGATACTAAAAACACATATTGATATATGCAGATGACTCCCAGTGGGAACTAGATAGATTTATTTACACAGGAGACCACACTGCCAGTATCATCTCTTTCCATGAGGTTGGGGACCACATCTCAGTCAGCAGCCTTAATTGAACTGCTGTAGCACCTGGGCAGAGAAGGGCGGGTGTCAGTCTTTTGAATGAATATTCATCTGACTGAATCACACTTAAATCAAAGAAACTGGGTTATTAGTATTTTGTATTTAAAAGTAATTTATTAACAGTCTTCTTCCATTCAGAATAGTTTAAAAAAAACCTCTTTGCCCCATCCATGCATTATATAATAGTAGTAGGAAATATTTTTCATTATTAATTTAGAATGTTTTTTCCAGGTGAGCTAAATGTGTTTGTAAAATCTACATTATTTCTCTTTAAGTTTCATAAACATTTAAAAGTCATTCTAAAGTGACAGGAAATCACTCTTATTATTAGTTTTCAAACCATACTGAATTGTTATGAATAATCCCTCTTAAATAAATGGACAACAAAGCCAAACCAAAATACAAATTGATTAAAAACAAAAAGGTAGAAAAGTTTGCATTTGGCCCTCATCTAGTTCCTTTTTGTTCTAAACTCGTATCTATTCATTTTTCATCACTCATTTTTAGAAATTGGGTTTGTTTTCTATTAACCATTTACCGATGTGTTCTCCTGCGTAGTTTCTGTATTTTCACCCCTGTGTGCGTGTCTTCAGTCCCTTTAAGTGGATGTTTTCCTCGTGCAGTCGTTCTGTTGCTGTTGTGGTGTAGATGCTTACTCAGCGCCTTGGTGGCTGCACGGAGAAAGGCGGCTTGATGTCGTGAAAGAGGCAGAATCCTTGGGATCATGTGCCCAGGAGCCTTACTTCCTTTCTCTCTACTCACAGCTATGGGATATTGAACAAATGACTTCATTTTCATGTTACTTACATTGTTATAAGTATTAAATAAGCTTATGTGAATAAGAAACCTTTTATAGTGCAGTTTGTTAACCTGTTCTTCAATGAAGTAAGACTAAGCTTAAAAGTTACTAAGAAAATAGTTATAGGAAGTCTTATGAAAAACTATAGAGAAATGTATAAAATATGTCCAATATGTTACAGTTTTAGAGGTCAGAGGAATTTTAGAGATCTTTCAGTCTGTACCTTTTATTTTATATGCATATGGAAATTGAGGATATAATATGAAAATAAGTGGTTTCATCATTAAACCTATGGTAGTGTTCATATTTTTAAATTATTATTTTATTATCACCACTATTGTTTGTGTGTTCATTTGCATAGTATTTAAATGTTTACTATTTAAAAGGTATCAGTATAAAAAAATTACAAAAGGAACAGTTGGTTGCTTCCTCCAGTCAGTAATTTAAAAAATTATTCTCTATGTGCTTATTGATATAGAAAAATATTGTATTAAGGATTTACAAAGCATTATGGTTAGTACGGTGTCATTCTCGTGTGGATAGGTTTTCTGTTTATGGACCTCCCCCGACCTACCCTTCTCTCTCTTTCTCTTTCAACTGAGAATTAATGTAAACCAACGTGTTGAATGACGCCAGCCTAATTTTTTTTTTAGGGCAGGGTGTGTGGAGAGTGGGAGATTTCAGCTAGTATGAAATATTTAATATTTTATAAATAATAAGTAATCCTTGTGTATATATTTTTAAACTAGAACTAAAAGCTATAAAGTTATCACCATGGGACCTCAGGAAAGTTACTTTTCAGAACTCAGCTGTGGACAAAATTCAAGTTCTGAATTAGATGTTCTTCACAGTTCCTTTTAGCTTTAAAAGGATAAGAGTCTGTATTATCCCTTTTTAGCTTGCTTTAGTTTCTTAATAACGGTTTGTTATTTGAGAAAACTATTTCAATTTGATTTCAGATTTGGTCACACTATTTCAAGAGTGGTTAAAAAAACAGACCAATATAGAAAAATCTTTTCTCCTGCCTTCCCACCCCAACCCAAGAAACCTTTTTCACTGGGATTGCTTTCACTCCTTACAGACATCTCCAGCTATTGCTACATTTTAAGTACTTTGAAGGATTTGCCATGAATTTTTACCTCCTAAGTCATCCAGTGCAGTTACAAAGTTTGAGTCCTTATTCTTTGATAGTATGTCTTACTTTCTAAGTCTTCTTTTGTCAAGCTTTTCAGGTCTGCCATTCCCTTTCATACGATGCTGGAAATATAGAGGGTGCTCGGTAAATTTTTATTGAATGAGCGGTACTTGGGCTTCAGTTACTTTCAAAACATTGAGCTGTGCCTAACACTTTTCTTTTTATTTTCCTTCTCTTTTCTCCCTCCTCTCCTCCTCCTCCTTGTTTTCTTTTTGTACAGCCTTGCCTCTTACAGGTCACTTGTAAACTTAACCAAGAGACATGATAACTATTTCCACCTTCTGTTTTAGTTCTAATTTTATAGTAAAATAATATTAAATGTATTAACCATTAGTTTTTGCTGCCATAAATTTTATGATTGTGTACACAGGACACTTTAGCACGCTAATTATTTCTCCAGTACTTTTTAATGAATCTGTAAAGCACAATGACTTTTATGCTAATACCATTGAAAATCCTGATAGAATAAATTACGTGGATGAAAGCTGACAAAAGATAGTACCAGTGCTGCGCTGAAGGGGCAAGTGAGAACCGTCCAGGGGACCTGCTTTGTTTCTGTCTCCTGTGCTTGTTTCTCAGCCTTTTGCAGGTCATCAGTTTGCATCATTCCTTTCAGGTTTGGGTGGAAAATAGCAAATGTGAAATTAAGGTGCTGTGTGAATTTATCCTTATTCAACTGTTGGTTTTCAAATAATGTGAGCTGTTTGTTGGGTAACACCAGCATATAAAGCAGGTGAAGAGTCCTGTTCGTGTGCTCGCCCTGCAGCGCACTCCCCCCCCCCCCCCCCCCAGGACCCATCTGTGCCCCTGAGGCGCCCTCAGGCCTGGGGCAGCCCGGCGTGGAAACCGGGGTCTCGATTCCATGGTTTCCTCTCTGTGTACACGCTCTCGTGCCACTCTTCTAATCAGATATTTTGTTTGTTCAGCCCCCAGTATTTTCATCTACACTTAGAACTTGTCTATCTAACATTTTGGGAAGACTGTGTTGACTGAAGTTCACGAATGTTGTTCCAGCTGGTCTCCCTTTCATTTGTTGTTGGTTGCTTTGTTTACGTAAGCCCCGTGAGGTAGAATTTTTGTTTTTGTTTCTCCTTGTCCAATACATCATGTCGATAATAACTACCCAATAACATTGTACAAAGCCTAAAATAATCCAGTTTATGTAGTTTTGTTAGCCTTCCCCCCGTTGGTACTGGCTAGCAGATTCAGAAGTGAAGGGTGTTGGGAATGCCAGCCTGTGGCTGAAGCGGGACAGGTGTTTGTAGCACCTGGGAACTGCTGCGGAGATGGCCAGGGCCGGACGCCTTCACGGATTGCCAGGTGCATTCTCCTGAATTCTGTTCCAGAGGCAGTGCTTCCCGGGGAAAGCAGGCCATTTTCTCTGCTATTCTGGAAAGTATTTGGAAAATCCAGATTATATGAGTTCTTCATACTCTGGGTTGGTCTGATGCAGGGAGCTGTCCATCTGATTTTTACTGCCAGGACGTATCCCTCCTCCTCTCTGTGCTTCTAATTATGAGCCAAGACTTGAGAGTTTCTGTTCTGTAAGGTTGCGTCTAAAAGTTATCCTCTCTCAGGAAAAGAAATTCCAGCAAATAAAAATCACTTCCTCAAACCTTCCTCAATGTAACTTACACACTCAAATCTTGGTCTTCAGTGTGTTCTTTCGTATTCTAGAACTGGTAGACACTTTGCTTTAGGACTAAACTACTATCCTTTTCCTGGAAAAACAAAAGTTCATTTTATTAGCTTATCTTCACAGTTATTTTTTTCTATCACTATTGCTTCTAGCATAGTCTCAGTTATCCATATAAATTGATCTTGTGGCCTACTTAGTTAACTTCTATTTAACATCCTTCACTGGCAGGTAGGAATTTAATAATAATTGTTATCACACAGAATCAATTTAGGAGAGTAGCACATATCATTTTCTATAACCACACACTATTTTTACTTCTAGTTTCTTAAGAATTTTTTTAATCCTCACCTGAGGATATGTTTATTGATTCTGGAGAGGGACGGCAGGAGAGAGGGAGAGAGGGAGAGAGGGAGAGAAGGAGAGAGAGAAACATTGATGTGAGAAACATCAGTTGGTTGTCTCCTGTAAGTGCCCCAGCTGGGGATCAAACCTGCAGCCTAGGTATGTTCCCGACTAGGAATCAAACCTGTGACCTTCTGGTGTATGGGATGACACTCCAACCAATTGAGCCACCCAGCCAGGGCCATTATTTTTACTTCTTAAAGTGCAAGGATGAACACATTTTTATAAAAAAATATAATGCAAAGTTACAATAACTTTGTAACATTCTAACATAAGCAGAGTTGTATATACAGTCATACGCCACTTAACTACTGAGATACATTCTGAGAAATGCATCATTAGGTGATTTTGTCATTATGTGAACATCCTGAAGTGCACTTGAACACACCTGGGTGGCGTAGCCTGCTAACTTAGGCTGTATGGCACAGCCTACTGCTCCTAGGTTACAAGCCCATATAGCATGTGATTGTACTGACTACTATAGGCAGTTGTAATACAACTACTATAACTACTACAACTACTACAACTACTGTAACTACTATAGGCAGTGGTATTTGTGTATCTTAAACATAGAAGAAGTACAGTAAAAGTCCTACATAAAAGATTAAAAATGGTGCACTGTATGGGCCACTTAGCATGAGTGGAGCTTGCAGGTCTGGAAGTTGCTCTGGGTGAGCCACTTATTGGAAATCAACAATAGTAATAGACTGAAAAGCTCAAGAAGATTAGGTCTAAGAAAAAGTTATGGGATGTCTCAAAAAGTAGGTGCACAATTTTCAAAGCAAGAAGTGTGAAGAAAATTAAGGGTAGAAATTAAACACAAAATTCTACTGTGTTTAAATATAGAGCTGCACTTCGATTCTGTCCCTGATACTTGATTGTCTTTGTTATCAGACTGGGGGAGGAGAGGAGAAAGGTCTGTGTAGTTAAGCACTGAAGACAGTTGGAATGGGCCACTTACTTGTGGATATTAGCCTAAAACATGGATGATGACATATTTGTAAAACATGTAACAGAAAAAAAGCAAGCTGAAAATAATTTAAAAAAATAAAGAAATACAGTTGTTTAGTAAATACCTTGAATGGTTCAAAGACAAGAAATTAAAATTTACTTGGCAAATTATTAAAATATTTTACAACATAATATTCAGTTTTAATGTAGGTGCAGCAGACTACTTTTCAACACTATTGGGGGCTTATAAATTGAACAACCTTTCTTATGCATCTTGACTAGGTAATTTCACTTCTAGGACATAATTCAAAGAAATCATTAGAAATATTCACAATGATTTTTATATAAAAATGCTAACTTGATCAACACCTTGAATCAACATACTGGTATAACAATATGTAAATGATTTATATATATAACACTACAGCATAACATATATTCAATGTCTGTTGTAGAAAATTATTTGATGATGTAGTGTATTATTTAAGTATAGGCTCTGGAGTCAGATATCCTAGGTTTACAGTCAGGCTCTGCCACTTATTTGATGTGACTACATCAGAGGAGACAAAAGCTTCCTTGTGTGTAAAACAGACCTACTAATAATATACTTAATCAGGGCTATTAGCAGGATTCAATAAGATAAAGATACAACAAAATTTAAAAAATAGAATAAGGTCTAAAAATAAATAATAAAGAGCACAACACATTGCCTGATATATCTAATCACTCAACAAATATTATCTTGACAAATAAAAGTATAAAACCCCACAAAACCATATATTCAGGTAATCCTAATTTTGTTAAGTAAGAAAACAATTCACCAGCATAATCCTTATAGTTGTCAACTCTAGGTGGTTAGATTACATGAGGTTTTTATCTTCTTTTTTATGTATTTCCACAGTTTCCAAATTTTCAACCTTGAACATGACTTACAGTTGTAACTTTAATATATTCTCCAAAATCAGCACGTGCTAATTTGACAGTTGATGATAGTGACTGTGGAAATGCTTTAAAAGGTTTTCCTTTAGACTGAAGGAAGCATTACAGTTACTTCTTCTTTATTAAAGACACATATGTGCAGAACCATAAAATAACTGGACCAAATGTTTTGGATTCAGGATCTATGATCTCTAAGCCAAAGCCAAAAAAGACATTTTCTCAAAAAAATGTAATGGACAGGGGAAATTAGTATACGTGATTTTGAGCTTCTGTTTTTCAACAGAAATTTTACAGTGCTCATCATATACAATATTAAAAGCTGTGTTTGATGACTAAGGTTTTGGAGAAAACTAGGTATCTTGAAAGTCATGTAGTAAGCTGTGTATTTTAAACCAAAATTATCACTCTTACTTGTCCAAAGACTCACTTTCATTATGTGAACTTGGGCTCTTGTAAAAGGTATTTCTGATCTTCTAGCAGAGTTTTTAAGAAGGATTTTTCTAAGTGTCTAGCGTATTTAAAGTTTTCATTAGCTACTAGAATATAAGATTCACTAACGTGCTCAGTATTCTCCATGAACTGATTAGATTGTCGCTTCATCATTAAATACCTTCCTAAGTGAGGAACATACTTCATATGCACACAGTGAGACAATGGCTTCTGCCAACTCCAGCCACTGGGGAGTTGGAGCTTCATTCCTGTGACCTCAGAAACAGGTTAAATGACCAAAGAAACACAAAACCTCACTGGTCAAGATTTCAAAGGTCTATTTTCTTTTCTAGTGTCCAGGAAAGTTTTTAATGGAATACTTAGAGCTCACAAATAGACAAATTAAAGGATAACAACTCCATTTTTTAAATCATCTCTCACATTATAATAGGGGATGATAATGGATCTCTGTAATCCCAATAGAGATCTGGAATGGTGAGATTATAAAATTACATTCCCAATCATTGCTGCTAACCGTGGGGAGTTATTGATCATTGTTTTTATCTAGTGCAAACTAGATTCAGAACTAAACTGGCCAAGAACCAGTAAAAAAAATGGAAAGTACTAAATTGGAAAAAAAATCGTGATAGCAAAGATAAAATTCTATTGCTGCTTTAGAATCACTCTGGAGACCAACCTAAGATGTGGCTGGTCTTAACCAATCCATGAAGTGCATTTCTGTGGTAGCACTGTTGAAATGGCTTTGTGAATCTACTCTGGAACATTGGTGGAGCCTTCAAATTGTTATAGGCTAATAGTCAAAGAGTTAAAATAAGGATGACGCTCATAAATATAAAATGAACATGTTTCAGATGCTATTCAACTCACTAATTAAGAGAATCAGTGAAATGGTGAATGTAGTTCAAAGAACATTTTAGGAGTAGCATTTAAAGGCAAGTTAATAAAGTAATATTAGAATAACTGCAGGTTTGATGCAAAACTGGTTAATATTCTTCAGAGAAATAAACTATGGCCTATGAGATTATCTTTTCTAATAGAAGAAAAGTGTCCAAATTTTTTTCAGGACAGAGATCTGCAAATTAACATGCAGCTTCAATATATGCAGGACTTTTAATCAAGTTTAAGTAGTGCATCAATTAAGATACATTTCCCAAGTTATCCTTGAGTGGGCCTGTTAAGTAATGTACCTACATGGCATTGAAAAGAATGGTGCCCTCCTTCAATTCATATTTCCAAGCTTTAAATAATTTTGCTGAACACATAGCACAATGCGATATAGACACCATGTGCCCAGGGTAATTATAGTAGTACTCAATTATCATTGATGGAAAGAGTCAACATGATAAAGATATCAGTTTTCATAAACTAATCTTAAAAATCACTGTAATTTATTAAAACACCAAGTATTTTTATAGAACTTGGCATGTAAATCCAAAACTAATTATGAAGAGAAGCTCAAAAATAGCTCAAAAATTTTTGAAGGCCATGAACCAGGTAAAGGAAATTGCCCTATGAAGTGTCAAAACTAATTTTGAAACAGTGTGGAATGCAGAGATAGACAGCCAGACAGGTAGAAACTAACAGAGAACCCAGAGCATGTTGAAGACCATTACAAATCAGTGGAGTACAAAGTGGACTCTTTGTTAAATGTTGTTAAGCCAATTGTTTATACACTTGGAAAAAATAAAAATATATTGCTAATATATTAAAATAAAGAATAATTTCTAGGTGGATTATTGCTTAAATGTAGAAAAACAGAATGTTGAAAATAATTTTCTTTTGAAGAAAATATAGAAGAATATTATAATCTTGAGGTAGGAAAGGATTTCTTTTCTTTAAAAAAATTTACTGTACAGTTACAGTTGTCCTGCCTTTTTCCCCATTGCCCACCCCTACCCCATCCCCCCGACTCCCACAGTCAGTGCCCCCCATCATCTGTGCCCATGAGTTCTCTATTCATGTTCCTTTGCCCCTTCCCCTTCTTTCCCTCCTTTTCCCCCTCCCCCGCCCCCTCTGGTCTCTGTCACTTTCTGGTCACTGTTAGTTCTCTACTTCCAAGTCTCTGTTTCTATTTTGCTCATTTGTTTGTTTGTTGATTAGGTTTCACTTATAGGTGCGATCATATGGTATTTGTCTTTCATGGCCTGGCTTATTTCACTTAGCATAATGCTTTCCAAATCCATCCATGCTGTCACGAAAGTTAGGAGCTCCTTCTTTCTTTCTGCTGTGTAGAATTCCATTGTGTATATGTACCATAGTTTTTTGATTCATTTATTTACTGATGGGCACTTAAGCTGTTCCCAGGAGTTGGCTATTGTAAATAGTGCTGCTATGGACATTGGGGTGCATAGGTTCTTTCGGATCGGTGATCAGGGTTCTTAGGGTATAATCCCAGCAGTGGGATCACTGGATTGAAAGGCAGTTCCATCTTTAGATTTTTGAGGAAATTCCATACTGTTTTCCACAGTGGCTGCAACAATCTGCATTCCCTATAGTGCACTAGGGTTCCCTTTTTTCCACAGCCTCATCAGCACTTGTTGTTTGGTTTATTAATGATGGCCAATCTGACTGGCATGAAGAGGTATCCACTGTGGTTTTGATTTGCATCTCTCTGATGGCTAGTGATGTTGAGCATTTTTTCATGTGTCTGTGGGCCCTCTCTATGTCCTCCTTGGAGAAGTGTCTGTTCAGGTCCTTTGCCCATTTTTTAATTGGATTGCTTGTCTTCCTGGTGTGGAGTCCTGTGAGTTCTTTATATATTTTGGAGATCAGACCCTTGTCCGAGGTATCATTGGTAGATATGTTTTCCCATACGGTTCCCTTTGCATTTTGTTGATGTTTCTTTAGCCATGCAGAAGTTTTTAGTTTGATGTAGTCCCATTTGTTTGTTCTTTTTTTTTTTTATATCCCTTGTCCTAGGGCAGGGATGTCAAACTCATTTTCACCGGGGGCCACATCAGCCTTGCAGTTGCCTTCAAAAGGCCGAATATAATTTCCACTCCTTAACAGTTGAGGAGCAGTTATATTTTATATGGTCCTAAAATCATTTTGGCTCTTTGAAGGCAACCTCAAGGTTGATGTGGCCCCTGGTGAAAATGAGTTTGACATCCCTGCCCTAGGGGATGTATTGGTGAAAATATTGCTACGTTCGATATCTGAAATTTTCCTACCTGTGTTTTCCCCTAGGATTTTTATGGTGTCACAAATTATATATAAGTCTTTTATCCATCTTGAGTTTATTTTTATGTATGGCGTAAGTTGGTAGTCAAGTTTCATTTTTTTTACATGTACTTGTCCAGATCTTCCAACACTATTTATTGAAGAGGCTATTTTTATTCCAGTTTATGTTCCTGCCCCCTTTGTCAAATATTAACTGACTGTGTTGACATGATTTTATTTCTGGACTCTCTATTCTATTTCACTGATCTATGTGTCTGTTCTTATGCCAGTACCAGACTGTTTTGATTACAGTGGTCTTGTAATATAGTTTGACATCAGGTATGGTGATCCCTCCTCCTTTATTATTCTTTCTCAAATACAAAGACTACCTGATATAAAGCTAAAATTATAAATGAGATTCTGTATATTTTTAAATTGTTTCCCTAAAAGCCACTGTTTTCCAAAGAAATGTGAAAAGATGAGCTACAGATAGGGGTAAAATTATTTCAGATGATGTGAAAACATATTATATAAGCCAATAAAAAAAAAAGACAACCCAACACACAACAAAAAATGGGTGAGAGACATGATCTAACCAGTGTGCGAAAGTATACGATTGACTCTTAAATATAGGAAAAGACATTCTGCCACACAAGTAGTTAGGGAAGTGCAATCGAAGCCACAGCCACAGTGTCTTTTTACACTGACAAGCTCTGCAGTAGGTAAAGGGTCTGACTGTACCAAGCATTGGCGAGGGGGCGGAGAGTCAGCATTTGGAAGTGAAATTTGTCAGTTTGTTCCAGTTGAAATTGCCTCTGATCTTTGACTCAGGAATCTTATTTGTAGGTATATAACCTGGAGAAAGTCACACATGTGTGTAAAGAGACATGTATGAAATTGGTAGTTACAACAGTATTCATAATAGCTAAAACTTAAAATAATATAATTGTCCCTCTGCAAAAAATGAAAGAGGACATTTTTGTATATTTATCAAAATAATACTATATGGTTGTTAAGATGAACTAGCTAAAACTACTTGTAACCATGGATAAATCTTACATATAACATTGAGTGAAGGAAAACTAAATTGTAGAAAAAGAGATTTACTATGAAGTTTGAAAACTGGAAATGTACACATTATGCTTATTCATAAATACTTGATATTTCTATTTTAAAACATCAATAGAAAGGCTAACCATCAAAATCAGCATGATGGCTACCTCTGTGTTAGCAGTGAATAGAATAGAATTAGAGACAAATAATAAAGGGACTTCAGCTTTTCTGTAGTAAATTAATAATCTAATAATAATATCTATGTGTTTATTGTTTGATTCCTTTCTCATTTTTCCATGATTAAAATACTTCATTTTGAGGAATGTAAAAAGAGATGTATAAAACATGTATATAAATTTAGAAGGTTTATACACTAAATAACACTCATTGTCTATTGCTCCTAAACATAAATATATATACACATGCACGCACATGCATCTTTATGTTTGTGTGTGCATGTATGTATATATATTTATATATGAAATTTATATTTGTGAAGGATTCCCTAAAATTCTTGTTGTAGAATTTCCTTGGAGAGTATGGAGCCCAAACAGTATTTCAGCTGTATCTGTAATGTTCTAAGTGATTTTTTAAAACATTTTATTTATTTATTTTTAGAGAGAGGGGAAGGGAAGGAGAAAGAGTGGGAGAGAGACATCAATGTATGGTTGCCCCTCATGTGTCCCCCACTGGGGACCCGGCCTGCAACCCAGGCATGTGCCCTGACTGGGAATCGAACCAGCAACCCTTTGCTTCACAGGCCTGTGCTCAATCCACTGAGCTACACCAGCCAGGGCTCTAAGTGATTTTTAAGGACAAAAGAAAATGCCGAAATGTCATACATTAACAGCAATTCTTTGTGATAGCAATATGGATGTTAGGTAAACTGAATCTTGTCATTTAGCATTGCTTATTTCTATTCTTCAAAACCATCTTTTAAAAACAGTGACCATGTGATTGAGATCTGGAGCTGATATTTAAAAGACAAATTTTGCATCAATAAGAGTATCTTAAAAATCAAGTATTTTGTCAACTCTTTTATTGTGAGTGGTAATGTATTATCAGAAAAATTAAGTGTGGGTAATTTTTCTCTATTCCCGTAGAATACAAGTCAATGACCAGATTGTAGAAGTGGACGGAATCAGCTTGGTGGGCGTCACACAGAATTTTGCGGCAACAGTTCTCAGAAACACCAAGGGCAATGTCAGGTAAGCAAGGGGCCTCAGGTGTGTATAATTTGGTTACTTGATATTCTGTTAAATTTAAATTTTTTATGGTTATACCTATACATATATTTAATGATAATGAGAATTTTATCTAAATGCTGAAATATTTGCCATTTTTTATTTTTCTTCATTGCAACTAGTTCATTTGAATGTAATTTAAAACTAAAAATTATAGTATTCTAGAAAGACGGGAAGATATGGAGTGTACTGTGTGAATCGGTGTGGTTAATTATTGCCCTGACCAGGATAGCTCAGTTGGTTGGGCATTGTCCGGCAAAGTGAGTGGTCCCCAGTTTGATTCCCGGTCAGGGCACATGCCTGGATCGCGGATTTGGTTCCAGGTTGGGGCACGTAGCAGAGGCAACAGATTGATGTTTCTCTCTCACATCAGTAATTCTCTCCCTCTCTTTCTCCCTCCTTTACCTTCTCTCTAAAAATAAAATCTTTAAGAAAGTATGGCTAATTATCGAGCTACATTAATGTGCCTTATTGCTAATATAATAGGAATTGCTAGGAAAATAGAATGTCTGGTTACACACTCAATAAATGTCACTTTTGGCCTCAACTCCTTTTAATAATACCAGGCACACTGCAGATTGAAATAGAAATGATTATGCATGTACACAGTAATCCATGTTATTTAGACAAGCAGTCTGAATGATTTGAGTTTACTAAAAGCATTTTTAAATCTTTTTATTGCTTTAAAGAAATAGGCAAGACTAATCTTTGGTAAGTTATAACTTTTCCAACTTTAATAGAACAGAGGGTATATATTTTTTGATCTTTAGATTTACATCCAATCCTGGGGTTCTGCAAACTATAGCTTGGAAAACAAATGAGCCAACAAAGGTCAAAATCTAAAATTTGTTTTATTTAGTCATAGGGTGCTTTTTAAAATATATAATATTGCTTATGTCATACCATCCCAAAAATCCTACAAAGGAATACATACGAGTACATTATTTAGTATTTGTAATTATGAAAGTGTCTGAGTGTTATCATCAAAATGAAATTGCCAATGGTCCTGGCCTGGTGCAGTCATGCAAGTGTAGTTATCATTCTTCAAATGTAATTTGTGAATTGTTTTATGCCTTTCTCTGCCTTTTTGTCCCATTGAAAAATACTGTTTAGAACCTACTTATCTTGAGGAACATAATTCAAATTCTTTTCCCTCCAAGACGTACTTGACATACTTGTTAACTTCACTGTCCCCTACTTATCTCTTCTTCCTGGTATACTAACCAGTCATTTTACTTCTTTGACCTTGAAGTTACAGAACATTCTACTTTCATCTCTTAAAGGCATACCTCTTATTTTCCAATTCACTTTGCAAAAATCTTCATATCAAAATGGGACCTTTAGCCTCCTTTGTTCCCCCAAATTATTTAACCCTGGGTCTTAATTGACTAAAATTATGTAAAGTAGGATCTCAGTTAAATGTAAGGAAAAAGTCTTTTCACAATTTTAACTTATTAAAAACAACATTTGAATTCCCTGAATGTATTTTATATGGTAGTCCTTCATAAGGTGTTCATACAAAAACAGGATTCAAAAACCAAACCTGCAATTTTAATGAACTGTTTTAAAACGAGGATTTATGATATATATGGTTCTATATTTCTTATTCATTGGTAACTTAGCTACCACATTCAGTGGTCACTAAAATTTATTTTTTAAAGGGTATTTAAGACTTACTAAATTTAGT
Source organism: Carollia perspicillata (assembly GCA_004027735.1). Taxonomy (NCBI): domain Eukaryota; kingdom Metazoa; phylum Chordata; class Mammalia; order Chiroptera; family Phyllostomidae; genus Carollia; species Carollia perspicillata. Next base: position 55,118 of record PVKM010001177.1, read on the forward strand.
TTGTATTTTTCTAACTACTAAGCACAGATCTAGCAGGAATCTGTTGGAAGTCATGGCTGTAAAGACCCAGGAAAGGGAAACACAAGCTAGTAGTGATGAAAAAACTGAAACTGAGATTTGGATAATGATTAATTTGTAAGTATTGGAGATCAAGATTCTTATTTATTTATTGGAAATGTACATGAGATTGGTGCCAGCATTTGGACATGAATCAAATTCACACAGTGAAGTTGTATGACGTCACCCACACTTATAGAGAATCATTTTTTATCTGACCTCTTAGTCTGCTTTACTTTATTAAACTTGGAGTTGCTCTGCCTGAGTTTATGAACTAACAGTACTGATGAAGATACCATTAATTGCCATTTTTAACACACTAGGGACACCATAATACAATATTTTAATGTGATAACTTCCAAGGGTATGTATCTCTCTCAACCCGACATCATTTATGTGAGTTGAGCATTCGAGCCACTTTGAAGAAGTGGTTCAGCGCAAACCACTTCTAGGTTCCTGGGTGTGGAAAGCCCAGGCCTGGCTCAGAGTATTATTAAAGATTATTATTTCATCTGTTTCACTGACATCACTTAAACTGTGTACTGATAATGAGTACTGCACTCATATCACGTCAATTACTTGAAGTGATTGATTAGGGAAAGGACTCACAGGGCTTGGTTTATACTTAGAAATGAGGCAACACAGCAACAGTGGGAGAAAGTTAAGGATGGAAGGGGTGGTCACAGAGGGCTCAGACACAGTCTTCTTTATCACCCCTCCATCGGGTCTTCCAGAACATGTTGTTCTCCAGGTGTTAATAAACCACATGACATGTTCATGAAGCACCTTGGTATTGAGAAGCCCAAAGTTTGTGAGGTAGGGCTATCTCAGAGTGGGTTGGCCACGTAGGTTCATTCTTCCTACATGACAGCTCGATCACTGAAAACTCCCAGACTCCACCAAATCCAGGTACAGGTAATAAATCCAGTTATTATTACCAAGCAGTTCTGGTAGGCTGATATGTCTTGCCTTGAAACAACTCATGAACCCATGTTTGCAAAACACTGTTTATCTTTGGTTAGTACATTTCATAGCTATGACCAAGGGTCAGTACTACGCTCTAGGCAACTCTGGAGATAAGCTTTTGGTTGGTCCAGAATGACTCTAGACTAACTCATGCTACACTGCACATATTGCATAGAACATTCACTTTAGACTCCTTTGGCTTTTGACTTTAGATTCATATTATTTAGTATGTCCTTTTTTTTTTACAGTCAATTATGTTTTATTTACTTTTTTTCTGGTACTCTTTTTAAAAATATATATTTCAAAGCTACCTGGTGAAACCTAAAAAGACAATGTTATAATAGTTATTTAAAAACCTGTAATCTTTTTGGTGGTTGATAAAATGTAACTTGCCAAATGTAATATAGTTAAAACGTTAGAATAGCCCTGGCTGTGTTGACTTAATGTTTGAATTTCAATGTATAGAATTTTCCATATGGATAGAATAATGGAGAAAAGTCATATGTTTGTTTATATGTTCATCTCAGTAGATGTGATTTTTAAAAACCCTCAGGCCCTGTGGCTTGGTTGGGTGTCATCCCCCAAGGTGAAAGGTCACCAGTTTGATACCTGGTCAGGGCCAATGCCTGGGTTGCAGATTCAGTCTCCTCTTGGGGTGCATCTGAGAGGCATCTGGTCGACTCTCTCTCTCACATCAATGTTTCTCTCTCTTCCTCCCTTTCCCTGTCTCAACAATATAATTAATTAAGTAATTAATTAATTAACAATTTTTAAAAAGCTCTCAGGAGACTTGAAATATAAGGGAATTCCCTCAATGTGATAATTAGCATCCAAGTGACACCTACAGCTAATACACTTAATGATGAAAGACCAAATGATTTCTCCTTAGTACAAGGACAGTGCAACTACGTCGACTTTCACTACTTCCGTTCAGTGTTGTACTGGAGATCAAGCTAGTTCTGAAGCAAGAATAAGAAATGGAAAACACATAGATCGAAATGGAAGAAGTAAAACTTTATTCACAGACAACATGGCCATCTATGCAGAAAATTCTAAGGACTCTACAGCAGTTGCTACTAGAACTGATAAGTGAGTCAAGCAAGGTTACAGGAGATAGGATAATGTAGAGAAATCAATTCTACTTCTACATACTAGCAACAACAAAGAATTGAATTTTCAAATTTAATAGCATCCATGATAACGTCAAAAACATGAAATACTTAAGGATAATCTGACAATATATTGAAAATTTCAGCAAAATTCTTCTGAGAGAGAATAAACACAACTTAAATGAGTGAAGAAATAGACCATGCTTGTGGATCAGAAAACTCAGTATTGCTAAGATTTTAATTCCCCCTCAGCCCCTATCAAATCTACAGATTAAGCACAATCTCAGTGAAAATCTCAGTAGGGTTTTTTTGTTTTGTTTTTGTAGAAATTAACTTTTTTTAGAAAAGAAAAAAGTTGGGGATTTCCCTGCCTAAGAGCTACACTGATTCCATCAGTCTGGTTCGGGCATAAGGATATAAATACTGAGATTGATGGAGCAGAAGAGGGAGCTCCAAAATGGGCCTGCACAGACGTGAGCAGTCGATTTTCTCCCAATGCTCCAAGACAGTTCAATGGGAGACATTGTAGTCACTTCAGAGACCGGTGCTGGAACAGTTGGGCAACCACATTTTTTAAAAACCCCAAACTTGATCTTCCTTCCACCGTTTTTCAAAAATTAACTCAATTGGTCATACATTTAAAAACAACAGCTGAAACTATAAAATTTCTAGAAAACAGGCAAAAAATCTCAATGACCTTGAGTTAACTGAGGCAAAAAAGGAAGAAGTATAAGAGAAAGAAATGGCAAAGTGAGTGAAAACTTGAAACACTTGTTTTGAGAAGTACTCTTAAGAAAATGGAAAAGCAAGCTAAAGAATAAATATCTGCCAAACATTTATCTGATAAAGGACTGTTATTTAGAAGATACGAAGAACTGTTAGAGTTCATTAAGAAGATATATAACCCTACTAAAAATATGCAAATCAGTTAAAGAGACCCTTCGCTGAGGTAGATACACAGTTAAGTGCCTGAAAGGCTGCAATACAAACATGCCCCGACCCAAAGACTCATGTTTGCATATTCATAGGAGCTTTGCTCATAATAATTGAAAACCAGTAAAACTGAGTTCCGATGTCCTTTAACTGATAAATTGATGTACACAATTTGTGTATATCACAATATACAGGGATGGGCAAAGTAGATTAATGATAATAAATACAATCATTGATAAACAATACAAGAATAAACTTCTCACAACTACTCACAACTGTAAATCTACTTTCGCCTGCCCTGTGACTTGTTTGTTTACTGTTGCATACCTTATCTTAAGAATAACCCTGGAAATTTTGAAACTATTTAGGAAAGACTGACCAGAATAGTGAGAAGTCTAAACATTTTTCCTTCTACATACAGTACAGGGTCTGGCACGAATGATATCCCTTTTTGTTACGAAATCCTTTCTTACAAAATCATAAGCATGCAATTCTGTAACATAACAATATCACACTCAAGTACACCATATGATTTTGGGTGACACGTTCCAATTAAAACTATGAATTATTACACCCATGTTACTCAACTGCACTCAAGTGGGCCTTACTTCTGCTGGACCCTGTATCGCTCTGCCCTGTTTGGAAGACATTGTAATATTAAAAAGAAAATGTAAATATGTGATAAGTGAATTTTTATAGATATGAAGGTGTCTGTTTATAATTTATACCTAGACATGTAATTTCTAAATATGGAAATTAAAAAAATTTACTTAAAAATCATTGGTATATCTGAGATTTCCATTTGAAATGCATTAAATCTTAAAATGTTTTTACTTCATTTCCATCATTTTAATAAGAGTTTTTGTTGCCATTACACACAAGAGGAAATTGATATTTTCACTTTTTATCAAAGTGATTTTGTGATTGTGCATAATGACGTGCCATTCTAGTGGAAGGCTGTGAAGGAATTGCTGTGTTCCTGGATATCATCAGTCTTTGTGGCTTTTGTGTTTGCATTACTCCTA
>PVKM010001177.1:59307-83576 GCA_004027735.1 Carollia perspicillata
ACCATTTTTCAGCAAATTTTAGTGAAAGTGCCAGATATATTAATACATTTCCCACCACTAGGTCAAGTGGAATTAAGTGAAATACTTAAAAAGCTACCAAGTTCAGAGTTAGGTCATAAAATGTGATCAAACATGGGAAGAACGAGACACGTTTTTTACAGACCCTTCAGAAGTACCAGCGTCCTTGTGACCCAAAGCTCTAGTCCTGAGAGTGAGAGAGCGAGTCTTGTGCAAGGTTGGTTTTTTTAAAGATACAGCACTCAGGGTTTTGGTGTACATGCAATAAGTATTTGTCAAAAGAATATGTGAGTGAAAGAATTACTTACATAAAACTAATAACTGGATCCTAGTATAACTTCTCCTTTTTTAAACTAGCTTAATTCCACATTGAGAATTTTTAAGTTTTGACATCAAATGTCATTTTCACTAATGTACCACTTTCATTAGAATAACTTTTGTCTGTAGAACAAGGCACTCATAAATCATATCTCAACATAAACTCCCACAGAATTCACACAGGAAATGTAGAATCCTTATTTCAATTCAGCATATTGTTAGTGCAACTTTATAGTTGTTTATTTTTTGACAGCTCACCAGGATATTCAATAAACTAATCAGATGCATTCCATATAATCTTGCCATCTGAACTCAGTATATGGGCATTGCCTGTTCTCGTAATGGATGCAAAGACGAGGACAAACTGACTTATCTGACTTTGTCTATTGTATCTCAGCTTGCAGGGGAGAGGGGACAGTTTCTAGGGAAATAGTTCACATTGAAACAAAATCATTGTTTTAAACACCAGAACTGAGCAATGCTAAAAACATAAACCTTAATTGTATATTTTGGTTTTAGTATTATATTTCATATATATATATACATATATATATATAAAAACCTTAGAAAATACCGAATTTTTAAATTTAAATATCCATTACAGTTTGGTTTCTGTTACCTCATTCTTTATAGCTGAAAAAATAAAAAGAGCACACCATTTCTTGTCAAAGCAGGGAAAAAAAGTTAGGAAAGTAACAAGAAAAACAGTTTTTCAAAGGCTCTCGAAATTTAGAAACAGGCCAATGTGAGCACACGTGCTGTTTCCGCTGGAGGTCATGTCTGAAGCAGACCCGAGCCGTGTGCCGACATCACGTTTTCAGAGGAACTGACCGTAGCAGGCTTTGGTTATATTTTTGATTTTTAAAAAATTCAGTTTAATGTGGCCATGTAATCCATACATTTATCTTTTGAGGTTGACTGATATTAAAATGTTCAGAGCATGCTATAGTGCAAGTATTTTATCTTTTTCCTGTGGTTGACTGACAAAAATCCAGTCATTTTTCAAAACTAGTGTAATTCAAATAAGAGGTAACGGGGACAGTGTGTACTTTTAGATGCACTCAGCCCTATTTACATCTTAATATATTATCTAGGTAAAAACAAGAGTAAACATTTGTTAAATACTCTCTCGGTGCCAGGTAATTAGTTAAGTTTTTTGTGTGGATTATATAATATTTTTTGTTACAGTTATTTTCCCCTTCTACAGACCCTTTAAGCCCCTAAGTAACACAGCATATTTGTACTATGAATATGAATCCATAATTGAAATAATAGCCTTACTTTAAATTTTACATTATCTACTGTATTCTCTATGTGCCAGATTATACATGTACTGTTATAGGACATATTTATAAAGACTGCTTTAAAGTGGACCAAACATTTAAGAACATATGGAAAGGTAATTTAAATATTATACATTTTCCAAACGGGAGCTTTTTATTAGTTTTGCCAGAATAATAATAGTGCCTTAAAGTCCTCTCACGTTCATACCACGTTTCATTCTTCTATCACTCCTTTGGACACATGGTGTGGATACTGATGTTCAGTGAGGAAGATAAAGGTAGAGAACAGTCAGCTGCACTTCTGGGTGCTTTTCCTCTGGGCCACACTCATCAGAATGAGTTCTGATGCTGCAAATGTGCACCGTTAGTTGTAATAGGGTCACAAGGCTTTAAAGATGTGTGTGGCCAGGTGCTGTAACGCCGCCCACCTTACCTGCTTGAACGAAGACACATGTACTGTAACAACACTTTTAAAAGTGAGTATATTTCCGGAGAGGAATTGTCTGTTTTATATGCAGTTACAAATCACTTCTGTTTCATCAAACTGTAAAGTGATTTTGAATGTGAACTAATACTGGGTAAGTAGTGAATAATGCTAAATTGTAGGGGTAAAATTCATAAAGAAAGACAAGCTGTGATTTTGAGCAACTATGCCTTCATGATTTAAAATGCTGGTTTCTTAAGCAATATGGAACAATTCTTATTTCCTCTGAAACTTTGATTATATGTAATCATTCTTTTAAGTTTAGTACTTATAAATAATTGTAGTTTGGAGTTAGAGATCATGTTTTGAAGACAGAAAGAAAGTTGCACATCATATTGGAGTTTTGATTCATTATATTATGTAATTACATAATTTATTATGATATAACGTCAACTTTAAAAAATTATTTTCTGCTTTAAAAATTCCTCACGAGGTCTTTCTTAAGATTCCTTCGTTCCTCTCTAAAATCAGCAGTTAAATTCAGTTTCAATTATTTGGCAAGCGGACCACATCTTACATTTTTCTCTTCCTGAATTGTGTTTAGATTAACTTTAAACATTTGCCTTGCAGAGGAAATATGCTTTCTATTCTGAGGGAAAATTGTTAAACTAAAAGATGGACAATGTAATTGTCAAATGAGTTGAAAGAACTGATGGCCTAAATGAATGTGAATTCTGATTTACTTACTATGAGCTTGGCTACTGTTTTTGATTAATATGTATTTGGTACAGTAAGTGCTTCCTTAGATCTCCTGTTATCTTTATATAGGTAAGTTATACTCCCTTAAACCCCACTCTGTTGTGCATTTAAAGAAAGAAAAGATCAGTATAGAAAATTAAGAAGTAAACCACAGCTAGGCAGAATATAATAAATCAAACACATATATCATTTGTGTGTATATCTCTGTATATGTGTGTAACTGCAATATATATAGATGAGGATATGTAAATAGATATCCAGAATATATAAAGGACTATTCCAACTCAACAATAAAAAATCAGGCAACCCAGATTTTTTAAAAAATGGGCAAGAGATTTGAAAATATATTTCACTAAGAAAGACATATGGATGGTCAAAAAATGCATGAAAAGACACTTAAAATCATTAGTCATCAGGGCATTAGGCATTAAAACTATTATAAATACAATTAGATACCTACCCAGTTGAATGGCTAAAATTTTAAAAGACAATCCTAAGTGCTGGTGAGGTCAAGCAACTTCAACTTTCATGCATTGCTAATAGGAATATAAAATGGTACCACCACTTTGAAAAACAATTTTTCAGTATTTTATCCACACCCAACAACATTCTCATTGCTTTTTATAGAGAGAGGAAGGGAGAAAGAGAAAGAAAGAAACATCAGTGTGAGACAGGATCATCTACTGGTTGCCTTGTTATATGCGCTCAGTCTGGGGATCAAAACCCTCAACTTAGATATGTGCCCTAACCGGTAATTGAACCTGCAACCTTTTGGTCTATGGGATGATGCTTCAACCAACTGAGCCACACTGGCCAGGGCAGCAATTTTTTAAAAAATTAAATATATACTTAGCATATAACATCAATTCTACTATTAATTATTTGTCTAAGGAAAATAAAAATTTATGTCTCCACAAAGACTTGAACTCAAGTTTATAATAACTTCGCTCATATGATCCAAATCCAACTCAAAAACCTATCAATAGAAGAATAGATGAACCAAATATAGCAAATCTGGTAGAATGAAATACTATTCAGTGATAAAAAGGAACAAATTGCTGATACTTGCAACAACATGGCTAACTGTCCAAACCTTTATAGTGAGCCGAAGAAGCCAGACACTCTGTCATTCTGTTTGCATGTGACTCTAAAGACACATCCACCATGGGCCCAGGGCGAGAGCGATTTACTGGAAAGGGAGATGGTGTATTTTGGGGCAGTGGAAATGTCCTGCGTCTTTACTGATGTAGTATCTACAGGTTTATGCATTTGTCAAATTTATTGGCCTGTACATTTAATAATAGATGTGTTTTACTGTGTGTGAATTATACATGAATAAAGATGAAACTTTTAGTATTTATAAATTCTATTTATAGTATATTCTTAAAGGAAAATAGCTCAAATAATAAAATAGACACACAAGCATAATATCAACATTAAGTCCTGTTTGAAACTTCATAAAAGTCTTTCCAGAAAACAATGAATTATTAACATCTAAATATAAAAATTTGGACATTTAGTGTATTTGTACAGAGAATGTGGAGTATTTCATTTAAAATTTTAATTGAATGCCGTGATATATTGTAATCATAGGGAAAGCATCAGTTAAACATAGAAATAGCTAAGAGTCACATCCAAAGTAGTGATGTTAAATAATATATAGAAATTATATCACGGAAATATTTTATTTGTATTTTCTAAAAAATAGAGCCGTATATTAGTGTGAAAAGATATTAAGTGAATATTAATTTGTAGAGCAAAACACATAGTATTAATGAGGACACATCATACATGACTGTGCCTTGCCATAGATGACTTCCCTGGTTTTTCCTTTTTACTTTTTTTCCTACAGGAATTAATACAAACATATTTCCCTTAGTCCCTTTATTATTTGAAGGCATATTCCTCCTCATACCATCTTTCTCCAAAAGAAGTTAATTAATTCACCACCTGTCCTCATTTTAGTTTTTCATTTTAAAACCAAAAAACCCCCACCTCCATTAGTTTTCCCCCTTTTTCTTTATTTCCAAAGTTAGAGTAACTTAGCAAAAAGTTAGTACCTCTCTCTGCATATGTTTACCCACCTAAGGTATGCTATACCTCAGAAAGTTTTCAAACAGTTTTTGCTTTATAAAGAGGATATTATTATGGAAATCTTAAGTTCAGTGGTACAGGAAATTAGGTGTTCGCTTCCATACATAGGGCATCAAAAATGTGTAAAGTACTGTTGAATGAATTACATTTGTTTTGACTTCTCCCAAGGTAACATTTTTTTTATGATCATGTATTTCTCTTTCTTTTCCTTTGGGCTGCTACGAAAACCACCCTAAGCGACTCAGTTAACCTCTCCTGCCACCCAGGCCTGCCATTTGAACTATAGCGGTGGTGTTACTGCTTTTTCGAGGCTTCTAGAGCCCGGATGAGATATCAAGCTTGGTAACTTGGTCGCTTTTGTTAGCGCTCCTATTTATGAGACAGTCTGACTGTATTAGCCTTCTTTAACCTTCCTGCAGGTTTGTTATTGGGCGAGAAAAACCAGGACAAGTGAGCGAGGTCGCGCAGCTGATAAGCCAGACGCTGGAGCAGGAGAGGCGCCAGAGAGAGTTGCTGGAGCAGCACTACGCCCAGTACGACGCGGACGACGACGAGGTAGGCCGGCGGCCGCTCTCTTTCTCCTACGGGTCTTCTCGCCAGGTTCCTTCTTTGTAAAGCTCTGTCTACTTTATAACGGTGTGAGAGATTCTTTGCAGCTTCCCAAGGAGAATGTGGCTACATTCAACCTCACCGGAAAGAAATATTACTTGAATTTGTTCTTCATTTATGAGTCAAGTAATGGTATTCTGTTTACAGTGTGAAGAGTTTGGAATCAAAGGAGTCATCTTCACTCTATGAAAATAAATTCATTGAAACAAAAAAGAGTTAAAGCACCAAAATGTCCATAGTAGCTATCTTTAATGTTTGAATTGGGTGATTTTCTTTCTCAGCTTTATGTTCTTTCAATCTTTACTAAATTTTCTACAAGTATAATGCTTTTTCAAGAAAATCGATCAACATTTTGTGTGAAAAAGCACACACACAAACACAGGAAAGTACTAAAAATCACTGAGTGTTTTCTTTTTTTCCAGGAAGAGAAAGTTCTTTGGATCTGCTCACTATGATTTGTGCTAACATAATACAGAACAAAGCTTTTCCACCAACACATATTCCATAGAGTAGATACATATTGGAATAATTTTGCATCCTGTTCTCTGTAGAAGATCAAGTGAATGAGTAGAAGCTAACCCCCAAGTGAAAACGGCTGTCCGGAACCCTTGTGTGGAGTAATAGAATACAGATGCTGGCCTATTTCTAATGTAAATGCCAAACATACGTTGATATAATGGGACAACACACTTTATTTTAAAGATGCATGTGTTTCATATCGGCATGTCAAAAGATCCATCAACAATTTAGTTGTAGTATTTCATACTCCATAAACATAGTGAATATTCAGGTAAAGTAAATGTTCTTTATTTCAGCTGATGTAAGGACAGTACGACTTAATGTGTTCAACTTCTACTCATCCGAATTTGTTCTTTGTCCAGAACTTTTTTTTGTTTTCTAGCCAGGATGTAGTGAAGATTAATAAGCAGATACTCAAATATTTTTTACGTATCTTTAGCCTGGAATGTTTTAACCCAAATATATTTTAGTCTTTTCATTTGCTGGTAGTATAATGAGGATGTAATCTCCATTTATTGCAGCAGGAAATTTATAATGGTGCATTAGTTAACTTTCGATCAGAGAGTACACATTAGAAAGTCTTCACGTGAATGATTAGTCTCCTAGAATTCTATTTGGTTGATTTAGTTGTTTTCACTTGCAGAATTCATTTGGCACGGTGAGTATTTTTTCATTATGCTGAGATATTTTGTATGGAAATGTTATCTTGGATTTAGAAACTGGAACCGATTGCCTCAGATATTTGAACTTTCGTCTTACCTAGTTTTTCCATCCTCTGCACTAGTGTTTCGTGTTTCAGCAGAGATACTGATTTGCTTTGAGTAGAAGTCTGTTTTAGGGTCATGGAATCATTCTCTGCAGGTCTGGTTTTTACCTGCTCGCTCTTCTGGGAAGGATTTGGGTCTGAAGTCCGGGGTGTGTGGCTGACGTCAGGCGGTGGAAGCTGAGGAGACCCAGCTTTCCGGTCTCTGTAGGCCCCCATGTCTCTGGCTGCAAAGCACAAGGATTGGGCTAACGTCTCAGTTCTTTCCAGCTTCTAATATTCCATGAGTCTCTGAAATAAAGCATCTGGTCTAACAAGGAAAGAGGGAAAATCAAATAGTTTTTAAGGTTCTCCAAGTGAAAATTTTAGAACCCATACTACTACATACTTCTCAGGTTATTTTGACGAATTGATCATATTCATCCCCAAAAGTTTTCAACTCAAGTGGCTAAAGCTTTATATGTAAGTGTATATATCAGGGGGGACCCCAAGATGGAATTTATTTATAAAAAATTGTGTATTCTTACATGTGTAAGCATCAGTCACCTTCAGAGTACTCTCCATTTGATACAATACACCTACCAAGATGTTTTTTCCACTGCTCAAAACAGTTTTTGAACTTGTCGATTGTGATGCCTCTCAGTGCTTCTGCCGTTTTTTGTTTCAACATTTACATTGGCAAAGCATTTTTCTTTGAGGACTTTTTTCGTTGAGGGAAACAAAAAGTCTCTTGGGGCAAGATCAGGTAAATAGGGAGAGTGGGGTACAGGAGTTATGCCATTTTTGTTCAGAAACTCTTGAACACTCATTACGGTGTGGGCAGGTGCTCCTGTAAATCACTCATCATGAAATGGGCAAATACATTGAAAGAGTCTCCAAAACAAATTCACTGAAGCCGAACACAGCCTCTCACAACAATGCCAGTTGGTACACTGATACAGATGGGTTCCTAGAGCACTCATCTACCAGGGAAAGCTTGTACTGCAAGGGGCCCACCCTCCACTAGATAACTCAGTTTCTTTTTGGCTCCCTCCTTGTATATACACACAATTTTCTCAAATGTGATAATGAGTAAATGCAAAAGGAATATTTGTTCTTCAACATTTGCACTTAAAAAAACATCATATGGATTTTTTTTGCCTCTTTTTGTAAGGAAAGCAGAGTGGATTGTCACTAAAAGCAGATATTTTCAGCAGGAATGGAGGTAAATAAATATTCAGTGTCAGGCACTTTGCTAGGTGCCTTTCCCACATGATGTCATGTCATCTTAGAGCAAACAGAGAGGTTCTTTTTTTTCTCTCTAGAAATGCAGCAACTGAAACTTTTCCTAGAGGTACAGCTTGTAGTTGGCACTTCAGGATGGGGACAGGGTCTTCTTGGCTTCAAAGCCTGGACCCTGCAACCCACTGCGTTTTCCAGTGGAGTGGGCGGATGGCTCTGTCTCTGTTCAGGCGCACACAGAATAACTGGGTGACAAGAAATGTCGCTAAGAGGATTCTTGTTTAAAGTGTTGGCATATCTTGTAATACTTTGGTTCTGTGACTCTTTGTTTTTCTAATAATAAGGGAATCGAATTCTTGGAGGGTTTTTCACTCTAGGTGAATACTTAATCCATTAGTATCCTACAAAGACAGGGCTTTAAGGGAAGAGTAGTTGAATATACAAATATTTTACAAACAATAGAGTTTAGCTTTAGGTTAAACTTTTTCTTCTGTCCGCAAGTTGTAGAAATAGGAATCGGGTGCTTGCCACCATGGCATTCCGGGCAACCTTGGTTGTGTTGACACAGTCAGGCCGCCTTGTCCCTTGCCTCTCTCCCCCGTGCTCCTCTCTGACTCAGGTTTCTCCCTTCCCTGCTGCCACACAGCCTACCCCCACGTGCGCAGCTAAAACCGACTGTGAGTTTGCTGTGCATCAGTGTGCAGCAGAGAGATGGAAGCTGTACAGAGGATGAAAATTCACTCTTGTGCAAATACTTCAAGTTATCTACATAACCTAAATTCATTTTTTTACCAATGCAACCTACTATTCTGAAATTGACTTGAATGTTATGCCTGTATTTCTTATTCACTCTCTTTCCCTGTTAGTAAAAAATAAAATGTCCAAGAACCGTAATGGAAATGAGATGGACCAATAGTGGCTATCCAATGGGTAAATGGTCCTGAATAATTTAGTTAATTTTATGTGTAATTGAGCAATTTATTGATTTACATATCTTGGTTAATCCTGAATTGTGTAATCAATCACTTAGTTTCTTACTCTTCTTCTTTATAGAACCATTTTATGATTTCAAAGATGGAATCATTTTTATATGACTGTATCCCCTGTGGCATTCCCTGAGCCAGCCAGGAAAACCTCTAATTAAATGCAGAACGGCCAAGTCCATCCAAGTAATTTCCAGAGCCAGCACTTAGATCAGCATTGTCTCCTGAAGGATAGATAGCTTCTGGTTTTGGTCAAATCATCCAAGGTTTATTCTGACTTGGAACTTGTCACTTTGACAAAGGGGAGTTGCTTGCTTGAATTGCCTACGGGGAAAACACTGCAATGTGATAAATATAGCCAGAATTGTAAAGGCACAATGGTCCTCTGTTGGAACCACATTCAGGATTAAGACTACTTTATCACATACAGTGTGTGCTTAAATGTATCTGTTTTAATGCTTTAGGAAAGTATAAATTATATTCCAGAAGAATTTAAAATATATATATAATATCCAAACTCTAAATTTCTGCATTTTCTAGGCTTTTTTTCTCCAAGTATTTAAACTAGAAGAGTTTATAATAAGCAAACAACCAATTCCATTTTAATTTGCATTCCCATATCTTTTTATGCTCAGTGTTAAACATTCTGATTTTTAAAAAGCGAAGTTAAAATGTCTCTGCTTAAAGGCCAAAGAATAAAGGGGATCCCAGAAAGAGGAGGGAGATATAAATCTGAAAAATTGAAAAATGTTAAATGTGGATCTGCGATTTAGTGATTGCATTTCTGGATTTAATAGAATTATTGTTCATTTCTTTTTCTTTCTCTCTTTCTCCCTCTCTTTCTTTCTCCCTCCCTTCTGTCCTTCCTCCCTTCCTCCTTTCTTTCCCTTCCTTCCTCTCTCTCTCTCTCTCTCTTCCTTCCCTTTTTTCTTCGCTTTTTACAATCTGAAAGGTAACCATGGAGGATTTCAGTAAACCTCTCAGACATTCAGCACTATCTCATGAAATTCTGGGGGTATGGTAAATTTTTCCACTAGATTTTAATTTCTGATAACAAATTAAATCTCCTGCCATACTCCACACACTCAATCTGTAACCTTTGCGTGGTGGGATGATGTAATCCCGGTATGTTTTGTGTGCTGCGGGTTTTGTGGTGTATTTTGTGTGTCTGTTTCTCTCAGAGAGTGTTTTGCAGTGTGACACGCTGTGGGCTGTGACTGGCAATGAAGTACAGTCGGGTACCGTGCCACTTTTTTGAATGAAAAAATACATTTGGTCGTTCACATTAAAATGAGCTGTTTTACATGCACGTTTAATGTTGTAAGAGTATTTTGCTTTTGCCTCTTTATATATCATTTTAAAATATATTATTCATTACATTTAAAGTCTTAGATTATAGCTGGCATTTCGGTCTCTTTTAGGCAATGGTTCGTAACAAGGCTAATCCTCACTCCAGAAACGAAGGCTACCTTTTTTTAAAAACGTAACTTAACCTTTCTACGATTTGTTTCCATTCCTGGAAAGTAATATCATTATAACTATATCATGGCAATAGTAGTCAACTTTTTAGACTCTTTGGAAGTATTGAATACAATTCAGAGCAGCCACCTGCATACACACGCATTTCCATTGCCTCTGTTAACATGTAATAATTCGAGGCCAAAATATAATGGAAGGTCTGGCTTGCATGTGTGTTAAAAGGTTTATAAGAAGAGAAATTTTATGTGAAAAGCATTAAAGGGATAACGTTGTATTTAACTCATGCTGTTTGCTGTTCCTGGCTGGAACAGCTTTTGTTGTGTGAGCGAGAGATTGCAGCTACTCCAGATGGCCTTTCAGTCACGTGAGTTGACTTTGTCCCGTGTTTAGAATGTCAGAAACTAAGACTGGGGGCATTCTCTTAGTTCTCGAAGGTATACGTTGTGGCAGGTACTGCAACTTCAGTGTTTGGGTTTTGTTTTGTTTTTTTAATTCTTTATCATTAGGCTGCTGTCTTTAGTGGGGGAAAAGCTTTTTTTAATTTTTGTTGTCAACCATTTTAGAACACTGTGGCTGAGTTGCAAGGAGTGCCTGGCAACTGCAATAACAATAACAACTATTTCGTTAAGGTTTGTTTTCTGGTGGGAAGTAATGCTTGTCTGTCCCTGCTTCACGTGTGAAATTAAATATTCTATGTCTTATTAACTAGCTGTCTGCTCAGAAGAACTTCTCTGGAGCTGTGTGTTTGAATGTTGAATGATAGTTTGAAGATTCCCCTTTGAAAAATAATGTTTGTTCTGAAATGTTATTCTGAATATTTTAGGTACAGGCTCTGCAGTGTGGACGCGCTTCCTAATATTTAACCCTGGATGTTTTTAACCCCTAACACTTTAAATAGAGTGTAAGTCACATTAAAGGGAAACAAGAGATGTTCAACAGCAGGGCTGTATGATGTTGGTACAATACAGTGTACAAAGTGATTTATATTGTCTTTAAATCCAGTGATTTTTTTTAAAGAAAAGAATCATGTGATTCAAAGTTCTTAATTTTTAAAAAACCGGAATGCACATGTCTTTAGATTATCATAGTACTTACTCACATGATTTATATGGTGGACATGCCAAAATGTCTAAAAGATATTATACTATAAATAAAATGATTCTCATGATCTTTGGCTGCCAACAATAGAGATAGAGAAGCTTAAAACTGGAAGTCGGGCGAGTGTAGAAGGAAGACTGGCTGACGGTGACTAGAGGAGCCTGAAGAATGGGCGAAATAGAAAACCTTTTAAACAAGTTGTTCAGAGACTCCAATTTGACTGTATCTTTAAAATTATTAAATGTAATTATATTATTTGGCTCCTGACCCCCAGATCTACAGTAATGGTCATTTTCATCGAAACCCAGAACCATAAAATCCTTGGAAAAGATTCAGTTGAAGAATATATGCACGCAGGCACGCACACACATAAATTCACACACATACACTCACGCAGACACACACACGATCCCAGGAGGTAAATATCCTTCTCCACCTGAAAGGCCCTCTTTAGAAATATCCTCTGTAGGCAGGAGCAGTGTCATTCCAACAGTGAGCGTGGACAGGAAGGAGGGTGAGCAGCGTCCACGGGCGATAGAGGTTGGAATGGAAATCTTTAGCTGAGTAATGTCATCTTTTTGTAGCTTGGTTTTTTTTTTTTTATTTTATCATAATGCAAGTGACTGGAATGTGTTTTCCTGTGATTTTCCTCCAGCTACCACATTGTGGTGATATTTATGCATGTGCCAGGTGCAGAATACCAAAGAAACTTGATCCAATTTCTCCATGCCCTTAAATTCTTCTGAGAGTATATACTTCATAGTTCCTAGAAACCATGCTGGAGCAATTCTGTGTTACAGGGATGAGCCACAGAGTTCGCAGTGTTAATCAGATGCCATAGAAACAAACACAAATGACAATATTTTTCAACTTTAAAAATATT
Source organism: Carollia perspicillata (assembly GCA_004027735.1). Taxonomy (NCBI): domain Eukaryota; kingdom Metazoa; phylum Chordata; class Mammalia; order Chiroptera; family Phyllostomidae; genus Carollia; species Carollia perspicillata. Next base: position 71,759 of record PVKM010001177.1, read on the forward strand.
TATAAGTTGAGTATAACTTTTTACCAAAAAGTTCTAAAATGCTAAACTCACAGCGAGAGATGGGCCATACAGACTCCCTTTCCAGGGGGCCCTAGGGGTCCTGCGGTTCCCTGGGCCTGTGCTCCTCCCAGTTCCTCTGCCTTGAACACTCCAACTCTTGGCTGCCTTTGTGTGCCCGCCCATGCTGTTCACCTTTCAGGGCTCTTTTTGGGTTTCATCCGTCTCCTCCAGAAACCACCTTGGTCTCTCTCAGCTGGGCTGGGTGGCCTGTTTTTATGACTCACGAGCGCTATGTGTACCTCTATTATTATTTACCCACAAATTTGCCTCACTCGTGGGTAACCTCTTCATTGACAGGCTGATTTTTAAAACATCCAGGGATGAGCACAGCACCGGGCAGATGAGAGGAAGCCAAGGACTTGAACTGAGATGAGTCACTGAAAGGATGTTAAGATGAAAATTGAGGAGTAAAGTGAGGAGAATGTAATTCAGTTAGAAACATAATCTGAGACAGCGATGGAAGAAGAAAAGCATAGCATCTGAGATAAAAGGAATGCCAAGCCTAGCGAGACTGGAGACTGGACACGGGGGAGGGACTGAAGGAGCACTCCGTGCTTGTCCTTGGCACTTTGGGAGCTGGTAGTTTTCAATGGTCTTTTGCTTCCACATTTTCATTGTTCTCAGAGAGCATGATTAGACCATACTCCAACAAAACCGTCCGCATATAAAAGCAGAAAAAGTGAACGTACATATTTCATTCTTTGTAAAGCTTTGGGACCTTAGAAATAGCAACTTGGTGACTCATGGTGACATGGCTTCTTTTTAGTCACAAATGAATAAAATGCAATAGAAATAATAGTCAAAATGTCCTTGATGATGTCAAGAACAGTACTGCACAGATAGCTGTCTTCTCGCTGATGCATAACTTAGAAAAGAGACCTCAATCATAGAAATACATTTTCACCAGCAATAAAAACTATATGGTGACCTAACCAAGGACTAACGTCTAAAACTGCCTTGTTTTAGGTTTACCAGGACTTGCTAAGGCCTCCATTTCTTTTAACTGATACGGATGCTAATAAGGGTGGTGGTAGTAAAAACGTACTTGATTTCTGAAATGCCACTTCTTAAAGGGATTTTACAATTATTTTATTGACATAGAGTAAAATGTGCAGATCTTACTTGTATAATTTGATAATTTTTATGTCTATATTTCAATATTAAAATCAACATTAATGAGGAATAATTTATATTCAATAAAGTACACCTATTTAAAATGTGTTTAGGATAACAGTTTGATGCATAACCAGCACCACAATTAAGATATGAAAAACTTGATTACCTCAGATAGTTCCCTTATAAAACTTCGCAGTCACTCTCTGCCCTGAACAACCATTCAGTCTGCTTTCTGACATCATAGATAGGTTTTGCCGATTCAAGTAAAAAGTATATACTTGGCATAAAGTATATACTTTTTTATGTCTGGTTTCTTTCACTTTTCATACTGTCCTATTTATCTTGAATGTTCTATATATTCTGACAGTACTGTAATTGGTATTGCTCTGAGTTACAGTAGATAATGCTCAGGGCTCATCCAAAATGAGACATCTAATTGGAGAATTTCAGCCTAAAGCAAAAGCCCCAGGGGCTCCGCTGCTCTGGAAGATGAGAATAAGTTTGATCTTCCACCTCAGGGACTGCAAGGCGATTGGCCAGTGTCAAACCTTGGTGCTGAGCAGGAGAAGAAAACTTTCTTCTGAGAAATTGTGATCGCAGCAGCCCGAATTTACGCTCCCTTTCAGAAGAGAAAAAACAAGCACATCCTTTCTGGAAGGATTTCACCTTCTGTCAAAGCCTAAAAGTTAAAGTTTCAAGAAATAAGAGATTACAGTTTCAAAGTACAAAATTCAAAGGGAAACAAATCACCCTAGTATCAATCGACAGGAGAAAGAGAGGGAGAGGGAGGAAAGAAAAAGGGAAGGGCCGAAGGAAGAAGGAAGATAAGGCCCAAGTTATTTTATCACTTACATCAAACTGGAGCAAGTATCTCCAGTCCCGTGTAACCGTTTGTAGCAGACAAAAAATGACAGTAGCACAACCTTGATACCAGTGAAACTTTGAGAGTCTGAGATGTTTAAGGTAATGAGGTACAGCCTTGGTACCAAAACCAAGTAATGATGAAAAAGAAGTCTTCCAGTCCCATCCTATTCATAAAAACAATGCAAAAAATCCTCAACAAAATATTAGCAAATCACGTCCAATAACATATAAGAGAGATCACGGCTAAGTTGAGTTTAGTCAATAATATAAATATGGTTTAATACTTGAAAATGTCACTTCCTGCATTTGTCCTCATATTGGAAGGCAAGAAGGAGAAATATAAGAAATGGACTGGAAAGGAAGAAATGAAGCTGTTGTTATTTACTGGTGATGCAGTTGTCTGTTTAGAGAAATTCAAACATGCCTGCGGATTCATTATTAGATACAAGATTTTAGCAAGTTCACTGGATACATAATTAATAAAACATACATCTGTTTCATTGTGTCCCAGAGGGAAAATATAATTTATAAGTTACCTTGGTAAAAGGCAAAACCTTGCTTAATAAAAGATAGGCAAGACCTTCATGAAGAAAAATTTTATAGAAATACATTCTATGAAGTTTATATAAAATTACAAAGAAACCTTGTTTGTAGATTAAAAGACTCAGTAGCTTAATTGAGTCAACTTTCTCTCAGTTGATTTATACCTTCAGTGTAACTCCAGCAAAAATAATTCTAAAGATTTTTAAATAGGATTTGGTGAGCTATTGCAAAACTATATATGAAAGAACAGTGCACCAGAAATAACCATGATGTTTCACATGCCTTAAAAGAGAGATATTATTAAATTGTACCAGTTAAGACCCTGGAGCAAAAGAATGGCCATGTTGGGCAAGGGGCCCAGAAACGGGCCCTCGCATACATGCAAACTTGATTTTTGACATGGAAACATGCTCGAGAAGAATTAAGAAATGCTAGGCTTCACAGTGAAGGAAAAATGGGGAACTTGCAACCCTCGTCTCCATTAGCATCCTGAAGTTTATTCCAGATGGACTGACTACTCAAATGCATAAAGCAAACCCATAAAAGACAGGAGATGGTGTAGAAGAATCTATGTATTTGTGACCTTAATCTAAGAAATGATTTCTTACATGAGATACTTAAGAAAGCAAAACCGTACAGGAAAGTGTTGAGAGAATTGACTGCATTAAAGTTAAAAACTTCTGTTCATTAAAAGAATACTTTTATGAAAGCAAAAAGGCAAACCAGAAGCTGGAAGAAAATACTTGAAAAATAAATACCTGAAAGAGAATTATGTAAAAAGTTCTATGAACCAATCAGAAAGACTATGTGTAGGCTGTTGACTTAGTCATGTCATAAGAGAGGAAACGGTAGTGGCCAGTGAACATACGAAAAGGTGCCAAACCATATAAGCAACGAGGATGTGAAAATTAAAAACCAAAATGAAATACTTCAGCCTACTGAACTGATCTAAATCGGATATTTTAGGTTTTGGCGAGAATGTGGAATAAAAAGACCTTATATTCTCTGCACACAGAAATATAAATTGGCCCGTCCACTTTAGAAAACAATTCGCCATTATCTAGTAAATTGACTCAACGATTATATTTCTTACTAAACACTTTTGTAAAACTCTCACATACATGAGCTTTCATACATGAGCTTACATACAAGAAATGTAGAATATTTTGTACTGTACATTTTTTATTAAAAAACTTTTTTCATTTATAGTTTACATTTACAATTATTTTGTACTAGTTGCAGGCATGTGGTATAGTTGTTAGGCCATCATATGCTTACCAAGTGTTCCCCTTGATACTGCCAGCACCCAACTGGCAGTATGTATAGCTATTACAATAAGAAATGTATAATATTGTTCTTAGCCAAAATTGGACACAACTGATACCTTTATCAACGAGAGAATGGACGCATGTACTGTAGGGTAGTCATGCAGTGGAATGCTGTACAGAAGTTGTTTCCGAAGTCCACAGGAACTGGCGGAACCTCAGACGCGTCCCATTAAAAACAAAAAGGCACCAAAGAATACAAACAACATGATTTCACTTACATGAAGTTTACAGTCGTATAAAAATAAATGACATATTGTTTAGTTATTATAAAAAGTAATAAAACTAGGGAAATTTAAGAGTGATAAAATTCAGCAGGATTACTCTGCAGGCTAAGTGTTAGAAATAGATGAGTACACGCACAGAGAACCATAATTAGAATGTGGCGGTTCTGCTGCTGTTCTTGAACTAGGTTGTTAGCTCATTGGTGGTGGTTATAATCACTCTTCGTTGTATTTTCTAGGTGCTACATGAATTGTATTCATCAAATCAATAGTTAATGAAAAAATAAACAATCTGCCATATGCAGCTGCTTCTGTTTACCAGTTATATAGATATGAAATGAAGATGACATAGTTCCCGCTCTTCACGGACTTACAAAATGACTTAAGACCCTGTGCGTCAAGTATCTCAGTGTGGAGACCTCATGGTATTTCTTTAAAATTGCAGATTTCTCCCCCAGCCTGTGACCTACTGAGACAGAGCATGCATGATAGAGGGCCTAGGGCTGTGGGAGTTTGTGGGAAAGGGTTAGATGCAGTCAGAGCTGGAGTTGTCCATCTTCAAGATGCCAGAAAAACGGATGTAAAGACCTCCAAGTCCTGGTATTGCAGAAAGGTATCGCTGCCACGAACCACAATGGGGAAAGGAATAGAACTGTTTTTCCTCCAAGGAAATTGTAAGATTGAGATTATATTTATTGTTAATGGGTAAATAATCCATACCAATACCATTAATGACACTTTTTGTGGATTTCTCTTTATTTACTGTACATCCTATATCTGTGATTTAAGGTTATGACTTAAGATACCTGTTAACATTTTCACAATCATGTGAGTCAGTTTTTGTATAAAAATTGGCAACCCCACAGTTGCCAAGATTCAATTAGTTGTATAGTTATAGACTCATTAAAATAATAATAACGTGTACTACCACTCTTTGGTCACTGTAGTTGTGCTCTTCTGCAGATTAAAATTCAAGGAAATACAAATCTCTTAGTCTCTTCCCACAGTTCTGCTGGCATCAGAATAAATGCTTCATTGTTTCCTAGGCAAGTAAAATGAAACTCAAGGAAGGCTGCCAACTTGAAATTGCAGTGTGACATTTGAATTACAGAGGTCTCTTTGGTCTGTTGGCTGTTCAGCTCTGGATCTCAGTGGGAGAAATAGGGATCACTGGTTCCCTCCTCATATAGAATATATTTATCATGGATGTAAAGACAATGGCATTTATGTCTTAGCAAGTGGATAACATTTATTAAGAGGAATTGAATTGGGACTGTTGAGTCATGGAAAAATATAGTTTATACTCTCATGAAGCTGGCTATTGTGATGTGGAAGCAATAAATATATAAGGTAACGAATTTAAATCATTTTCAAGGCAACCTGTCAAAAAAATCACATAACCATAGTGTAAAGGAATCATCATAACTAAGGACATACAAAGTAAAAACATGAATTTGAGATTCATGGTTTCAGATTTGATTGTAATAAGTTTTTTTTTGTTTTAATTTTTTTGTTTTCCATAACTGAGAAACCAGCTCAGTATTGGGAGTATTCAAAAAATGAAAAGACCAGTTTATTGCAGAACAGAGTATGTAGAAAGGGAATAAGTGTTTGAAAAGTCTTTGAAGAGGTAGATTGAACAATATTGTAGAAACTTTAAAAATCAGCTGAATTTCTAGACATTTTTTCCATTAAATAATGATTGGGAAACAATTCTCTACTGGGCTCTTGCATTTCTGGGGCATTCAGAAATGCCATTTGATCTGGACTGTCTTTTCAAGTGTTTGTGTATGAACACAGCCTTGGAAGATAGTCCTTCCTTCTGGAGCAAGGGCAGTTAGACTTGCTGTCCGTTATAAAAGATGCAGGCTACCCAGATTCTGGGGTCCTCTCCTGTCATGTCTATTAGGCATTATCCTGCCCTCTTCTCATTACATTACTCTTTGGAAATTGAGGTACCAGCATAAAAATCACGAGGGACTGCATCAACTAGTATGAGGAACCATTCTGGGTTAGAGGAAGGTTCTGACGTCGTTCAGACAGCACTTACAGAGAAATGCACCCACATTGAGGATGAAAGGAAGGAATTTGCAGTTGCTGTGGTCAGAGGCCTGGGGAACTTTGGCTGGTTTGCTGGAGAGATCATTGGGCAAGGCATTTAATAGGTAAGGAGACAGCATTTATTAAGAGGATAGGTAAGGAGAAACCGCAACAAGTGGGCTGCCTTTTGACAACATGTCCTGCAGTTTTATCATGCCAACTTTAGATTAATTCAGACAGTAAAAGATCTCAAGACCTTCTGGAGTAGGTCTTGGGTAATCTAAAGGAATATGGATCCTGTCAGGATTTCCCTGAGACAGTCAAACTCATGTGGGACAACACTGATGAGTATTTGGGTCCTAATGATCTATAATGCTGGTGGAAGGAACCCTCTAGAGAATGGGAACCTGTTCCAGATGCTCACAGTCAGCCTCACCACCTTGGAAAACGTCACCATTCCTTATGTTCAAACCAGGTTTATCACTGGACTCCAGATTGGGATGTGCTCCCTAACAGGGTCCCTGCCGTGGGAGTCAGGGCTATGGCTTCTGAGTCAGACTCCCCAGATCAAAATAGGCTGTGTTAGTAATGATGACTCACTGTACGTGGTGCTTTAGGTGGACACTGGAAGTCCAGTTAAAACGGCAGTAATCATGGCATGGCTCAGAAACGAAGGTGACTGGCTCAGAGCTGCTCTCTGCTTCCATGTCCCTGGATGCCTCTCTCCGCCCTGACCTTGAGAAAGATGACTAGGGGTAGGGCTGAGATCTTTTTGTCCTTTAAATAGGCCAAATGCTGGATGAATCCCTTAAATGTGCTGGGGAACTTTGGGAGGGGAGGCACCCATATTTTATGGTTCTGTGAATACTGGGTCACAGATCACATCTCACCCTGTCCCATAGTGAGAAAAGACACCCAAATTCAGCTAATGCAGTTTGGGCAGGGTTCGCAGTAGGAGGGAGAGCTAAAATGGTCTTGTAGATATGACTCTGGGCAAATGCAAGGTCAGGCTGTTGTGGCTTCCACTGTTAGACATCTAATGGAACTGATTGTTATATGACGGTGCGTCTTTATCCCACTTGTGCCAGTGGAGATCTCCCATTCAGGGATTGCCACACGTGGCGCTGTACTAGTAGGACATATAGATCACTCTCCCCATTTTCCCCCAGGGAGTCCAGAAACTATATAGAATCCCAGGAAGGGAAGGAGAAATCACACCTTATTTAAATACGGAATGGCTGGCAGAACCCTTGGGCCATTTCTCAGAACAACAGCACTCCACGCAAGATGCCCCAAAACAACAACAAAAACAAAACCAGGGGGTTGGGGAGCAGCTGTTAATCTCCTACTGAGCTCTGATAGCAACTAGAACTGAGTGCCTGGCCCCTGAGGGCCTCGTGACTGTCGCATTTCAATGTGCTCAGTCTGAGACGGGTCAACTCGAACTCACTGACCAGTAAGGTTGGAAGGGCCCAGCAAACCTTGCTTATCAAACAGAAATGAGAGTTTTAAGAAAACTGCCACCCTGGCCCCACAGCATCTTAGATTTCCATGAACAAGTCCAGCTTTCCATTTCAGGGAAACTTTATCCACCTCCAGAACAAGGCCTCCAGTTCAGCGAGGCCTTCAATTCATAGAGCTTTCCTTAAATACCTGGGCTCGCGGGTGGTTCGGCTAAGCCGTCCAGTGCCGTCTCCTGGTCTCCCCTCTCAGCACCAGCTATGCACACCCCAAAATGGACGCGGTCACTTTGCTCAATCAATCGGCAGAACGCACGGCATTCTGGCCAGCACTCCCCTTGAGGACATTTGTTATGTTTTTACCGACTCTTGAGCTGTTGTCAGCGACCTAGCTGTTTGGCCCCTTGGAAAATTACAGACTGACAGGCTAAATTTTGGGTTGGCAAACTGTTGAAACAAATTATTGCAACTGATCCAATTCTTTGAGCTGTTCATGTAACTGCATCTTCGGGGTAGTTATAAGAGGCTTCCATGTATTGAAAAAAAACACCATCTTTAGATCAGGTGGCACTCAGATAGATGATCCAGAGATCCATCCCACTGAAGGGAGGCTATTCTTGGTTGCTCAGGGTTGCTTTCCTGAGGGTTAGCTGATATGTACCCTGCAGGCAATTGCTCTTAGGATCAGGCTCATTTAATTGAAAAGTGGCACAAAGTTTGAATGGTGATGTGATCAGTGACACCACCTCCATCCTACAAGGGATTCAGGTCAGCCTCACCTGGCTGGCCAAGGTGTTACAGATGACAGAATGCCCTGAACCCTATGCTTTCTTTGTGTGGGCCAGAGCCAAACGTGTGCTATCATGGATCCATCCTGCTGTATCTGAATTAATTTCTTAGGCCAAGTGGAAAGGTCAGTAAAGAAACTAAGGAGAAAGCCACTGGGTTTCTAAGGTAGACCTGATGGTTTATGGTATTTGTTTTGCCAGTAGAGTCTGGAGGCCTCAGGGAATATGTTGATCTAAGTGCTGTGGGTTAGACCCATTCTGCTGCTTGAGGATTTTCCGTAGAACTCCTAATTATATGCAGCGAGATGGAATGGATTTGGTCCTAGCCGTTGTTGGTTAAATTCATCCATGTAGCTAAGGGAATATCACACTCATGGGAGGATTCACCAGAAGCCATGATGGTGCAGGAACGAGGGTGGATATTGGTTGGAGACAGTCCCCCCGGGGGTCTCTCACCTCTCTGCATGTCCTGTACGCAGAGACACTGATGGCCTTTGTTCCAGATTATCTTCAGTGATGCTTGTCTGGTGAACAGCTTCAGAAAATAGAGATAGTTTCCCTTTAGGGCAGGTGACAGACTTGTGTACCACCCATTATAAAAAATTGGGGTTTCCTCAGCTCGGAATTCTTAACAAAGACTTTATGCTCATACCTTCTGCTTCACTTTTAGACTGTGTTGTCCTGGTGGACCTTGGTTTGGAACTTTGTTTGGAATCCATCCCTTAATTTTAGAATCGCTCAGTTCACCAGGGATATTTCCCACCTCCTCCTTCTAGAAGGTGAGAATGTTGCTAAGCTCTCTGCTGCTACACAACAAGGATCCCTTTCCAGATTTCCACGTGCAGGCTGTTCCCCTCAAAATCCTCCCAACCTTCGTTCGCTGCCTGTTGCCAGAGTCACTTTATCATCTTTCTGTATTTATTATATCCCCTTTCTATTTCTGTATAACAAATTACTACCAAAACTTAGCAACTTAAAATAAGTGATGGCTATACACTACAGTATCTGTGTGTCAGTTTAATTGGATGCCTCTGACTCCGGATCTCTCCCAAGGCTGTAAATAAGGTGTCAGCCAGAGCTGCAGTCATCTCAGTGCTCAACTGGGGGAAGATCTGCTTCCAAGCTCACTCGCAGCTGTTGGCAGAACACAGGAGATCCACCTCCAAGCTCCCTCGTGTGAACTCTTGGCAGGCGTCCGGCCCTTGCTGGCCATTGGCCAGAAGCACTGTTCTTTTTTCTGTGGGCCTTTCCGTAGGGCCATGTGCAACATGGCAACTTGTTTCTTAAAAAGCAAGAGAATGCAGGTCACAGTCTTTTTGTAAACTAATCTCAGAAGTGACATCCCATCACGAAAGTTGAGACTAACAACCAAAGTTGTACCCTGGTTTTTGGTCTCTAGGTCCAGTCCATGTTCAAGGGCAAGGGACTATGCAAGAGCATGATTACCGGGAAGAAAGGACCCTCTGGGGAGTACATTTTCTAAAAGGAAGGGGGGTGGGTACTAAGGAAGTCTTTAAATTATAAAATCAAATGCTACTTTATGAGTGGTCTACCACAATTGCTAGAAAATTTTAAGGAGGGAAAGATGAGTTTGGGTGCTTAATAAAAGATTTTATAGGCAAATGTTAACTGTGTCTGGTCAGAAATTTTAGGAAGGATGATTTGTCACCGGTGTTACCGGTGACCTGGAAAGCTGAGGCCCTCAAGGCAGGGAACGCAGAAGGCCAGCTCAGTAACCCACACACAGGTTTTTAGATTTTTTTTATTTGGTGACTAGACAGTAAGAATAGAGCAAAATATCAGAAAACATTCAGAGGCCAGAAAATTTTGGGTGACTCAATAAATGAGAAACAAAATGGACCAGGGATTGTGTAGGATGTTTTACATGTTTTGTTCTTTTGAATCCTGTCAGTACCCCCATGGGACTGGTATTTTTTGTACCATTTTATAAAACAAGAGAGGACAACAGATACAAGCTAAAGGACTTGCCCACTGACGTGCGTCCATGACATTGTTTTTTCTCTTTGGGGGTTCCGGTCTCTCCAGCCCCAAAGAGCCAACAAAGGCCAGGCTCTGTTTTTGTCATTCTGCTCTGTGGCGTCACACTGGAGAAACCAGGGACGGAGAAGATAAGCAGAGGCATGCAGCCCCCGACTCACGAATCGTACTCTAGGCACCATGGTGAATGCTCTGAATATAGCACTCCTGGAAATTCTCCCACCGAACTCACAAAGGAGGCGCTGTTGTGCCCACTTTATAGATGAGCACATGATGAGTTAAAAGAGACTGAGTGGCCTAACATTACAAAACTAGGGCACACAGAAGCCAAGTGACAGCAAATAAAAAGAGAGGCCTTCGCAGAGAAGGGGTTGCTTTGCTGAAAGCCATCTGGATGGTTGGCGCAGATTTAGGGACTTCAAACATTAAATGGTTAGTTTGAGGTCTTTTCTTCTCCAGATAGAAAGCAACTCTCTCCTATTCACTCACAGAACCTAGTCTGAAAATATACATAACCAAATTCAAATCCAATAAACAAATTCCAACACAAACTGCATAATTAAGGCTATTTTTATGATTAGCACCATTTAGTTTCCCTGAATATACCAGAGCAAACATTGCTACAGCAAAAATTACTGCTAATGGTTGAGCCTAACAATAAGAGAAAATCCCCCAAAGGGTCATTTAGGCCCCAGCTACAGCTGTGCTTCACTGTATTTCTTACTTGAAAGCAGAGAATTAACAGGAAAATTAGGCGCTGCTATGCTGTGCAGATGTAGCTGAGACTGTATTAACTTACTCAGCAAACATTTCTTCAGCGCCCACTGTATGCCGAGCAGTATGCTAGCCACACTGGGATCGCAGGGCTAAATCCCGCCTGGCACTCTCAGTGAACGTGCGGGTGGAGGAAGTTCATGGGAGGAGGCAGATCTAAACAGCCCTGTGTTGTGAGTAATAGAGGGCATATAGTGGAAGCATAAGGGGGTGAAATAGAAGAGTTGTAAGGCTGCAGCTTCATAGGATGTGCTAAGTAGATGGGTACCAATTTCTGATCACCGGTGTAGGAGGGAATCCAGTTATGTGAAGAGAACAGAGGCCTGGAAGTTTCCTTGATCTGGGCTAGAAGCTGGTGCCTACTCCAGAACTGGGAACATGAAGAATAAGTTTAAGGAGTGGAGAAATTTTATTGCAGAAATGACCAGTTTTCATATAAAAGATTCAAGTGGCGAGGGCAGTTAGGACATTACATTTGTGAGACCAGTCCTCCTAGCAGGTGTCTGGTTACAAGGTAGATGTAGAGAGGCTTCAGCGCGTGGCTGTTGCCTCTGCCGGAGCATTGGTACAACCACCAGCAACAGCAGCAGGGGCTTACTTTGAGCACCTACCATGTACCATTTTGA